>VXBO01011173.1:349278-372490 GCA_013400135.1 Rhinoptilus africanus | reverse complement strand
ACCGGGGGCCGCTGTCAAGATGGAGCCCGAGAACAAGTACCTGCCCGAGCTGATGGCCGAGAAGGACAGCCTCGACCCGTCCTTCACGCACGCCATGCAGCTCCTCACAGCAGGTACCGGGGGCCGGGCAGGGCGGGACCCCCGGGCAGGGCCTTCCCCCCCGCTCCCAGGGGCTCGGTGGGGCGGGCAGCGGGGGAGCCGGCTCTCAGTGAACGGCGAAGGGGGAGCGGGACCCCCCCGGTGGCGGCGGGCGGTGCGCCGAGCCGTGCTGGCTGCCCTGCGAGGGGCGATCCCGGGGGTTTTGAAGATTAGGTTTCTCTCCTTAAATCTCTGTGTAGCCCCGTGCTTAGTCCTGGCCCGGATTAAACCCAGACCCAGAACTTTCCGTTTGACGTACGGTCACCGCGGCCCTTTCCATCCCTGGGGAGAGAGGGGACCGAAGAGAACGCTAAAAACCGGGGGTTTCCCTGTGGCGTCTGCTTGAGTCCCTGTGAGGCATGGTTTGTGTCTCTTTGATTTTCCACCCTGGTGGTCTGTATGAGCGCTTGTTTCGTGCTCCCGACGAACCCGAGCAGGCCGTGGGCACGGCAGTCTTTGTTCTGCGCCCGGACGAGCCTTCTCCTTCCCCGTCCCCGCCGGCCAATCCTCTGCCCGCCTGGATTTCTCCCTGTCTCCCCAGCGCAGCCGCTGCACCCGCGCTCGGTGCCTCCAGCGAGGGGATTCAGCTGCCTCAAGACGCCGTAGTCAGCTTAAAAACGGGAAGGACTTACAATATTTGCTGCCACTTACCGCTTTACGTGTGCGGAGTGGAGAGCTGGGAGGTACCCGGCGCGAGGATGTGCTCAGATTTAATCTGCAGATGAGCAGAGTGCTGAGCTCTCTGGTACTTATTCTGCTTTTAAATGATTCTTTTTTTTTTTAAGGTCTTTAAAACGTTTAGTATTGCCATAGTTGGTGCAGTGCTAGAGATTTCATTAGCTCCTCCTTTAACGTAGGAAATAATTCCCGTCTCCCGTTGTGCAAGTAACTGAGGTATATCGTCATGGGTAACTTGGCATCACTCGCGGATATCTTGATCTAAATAAATTAGTTTTATAATCCGATTTGCTGTCAATTTAATGTTTTTCATTAATAAACCCCTTTAGCCAGCTGATGCTCGACAGCTCTGTGATAATGCCTTCCAGTGAAATGAAGCCTAAGGAGTGTGCTAATTCCCGCACAAAGAACAACGTTCTCAGTCCACTTAGTAAAGTTTCGTTCACTGAGTGGTGTAACAAGGATTTAGGAGGTTTTTTTCATTAACTTAAAAATTGCTGATAGTAGACTGCAGCTTTGTGAGACTTAAAATTGATCATTGGAAGAGCTCCAGATGCTTCCTGCTTGCTTTGGATATTTTGAAAATTGCTGTCCTTTGGGAGCATTTTCTAGCAGCCCAAATTCAGGATGATCTGAGCAGGACGCTCATGAGAAAGAACCTGAAATAAACCAGTGGGTTGAGGAGACTAAATCTTTTTGCAGAGATGATCCCAAACTGGTCTGGATTGCTCAGAATTTCTCTCTTGCTGTGGCACCCCTTGGGGATGTCATGTTGGAGAAGCTGCTGTAAAAAGAGAATTTAGGTCTGGGCCAAAGACAGTGATGCCAACGGCCAGCACAACTTAAGCAAAATGACTTTCAGACAAAGAAATGACTGGTTATTGAATGTCAGCAGTATTCCTATTCCAGCTTTTTTTCAGGAGTGGAAGTTGCTTGCCCTGCCTGCCTCTGGGAGGGAACCCGGCAGGAGTTCTGCGTTGAATCTAAAAGACTTCTTTAAAAACAATATGTAAAAGTAGTCTAAAATACTTTTGTGGCTCTAAAACTGCTTAGCATTTCTAGAGAAAATTAGGATTATTTAGGAGCAAAATGAAGGGCAACAGAGTGGTGTAATACTGATTCCGGAACAATGTACTGCCTGATGAAAAGGCAGAAAAGTGGATAGATTTTGGAGTTCTCTTACACAGCTCCCTGAACAAAAACTGAAAACTGGGATTTCTTGCACCTTGGAATATGATCTGTGTTTCCTCACTCCTGTGCTTTGGGGGCTGTGTGACCTTCCCCATCCATAGGAGCAAGAAAACCCCTTTTCCTCACTTTGATTTATGCCCCCCATGTGCTGCGGGGAGGGCAAGGGGGGACACTGATGTTGTGAAAGGCACAGTCCTCTCTGCTTGCGTGCTTTGGGGGGACAGGAGACATCCCTCAACGTGTTAGCTAGGCATGGGGTTGGTTGGTTTTTTTCAAATTCTTGTGGTAATCCTAGCTATTTTTACTTCATGGAGAAACTCTGTGTGAAAAGAGCTGGTCTTTTCAGAGCTTGCTGTGCTGCAAACGGATATGTAAGCTATGTCGCTCCTCTAGCAAGTCTCTATATAGCTGGCATCTAGTTGGTCCTTATGTTAAATGCAGCCCTTTACATCCCTGGAAGCTTGGAGTGGTGAGGAGGGATGGGGATGGGTGGTGAGGGGTGGATTCGGAGCAACCTGTAGGGTACTAGATGCAGGACCCATGAGGGGATGGAGGGAGCACCGAGCAATTGGAGACAGAGCAACGCGTTGCGAAGCGGGGGGCCAGCCTGAGGTGTTGGAGGACTCCTCGGCCGAATCCCTGCTGGTTCTCCTGCCGGATTCAGTCTGTGTGTATTCCTAGGAAGGAAAAAACAAAAGGGGGGGCTGTATGGGAAAGTCAGATGGATGGGCGGTGGCCTCGCTGGAGTGGCTTGCCAAGGAACCAAATGGTGGGATTAGAGATGGGCCGAGGTCACAGGGGTGATGAGAAGCTGTGTGTAACCCAGAGCAGCGCAGTGTTCTGGAGCTTCCTTATCGTGGAGTGAAGGCTGTCCTGAAATGGAGATTATTTAAATTTCTGTGCTTCCCAGTGTATGCCCTACCGCCAAAGGAGCGGTAACTGCCGCCTTAAACTTGTGCCCCGATGCCGCAGACTGTGATAAGCTAACACCATTCCACTGTTGCCTTTTTAAATGTATATATTGCTAAGCCATGCCAACATTATGAGCTGCTGATGCTAGCCTGCCTGTCACCGCTGTGACTCTGCCGCCTCCCACTTCTCTCCCAGGAGCCTCCACTACCTGTGCCATTTCCCATCGCCCGCCTCCAGGCTCTCTCCTCCCTGCCTCATGCTTCAGCAGTGTCTCTTTCCTTCCCTGTGCCCCTTCTCTCTGTGCTAGTGGCAGTCCCCTCCCTTCCCAGCAAAGCTCCAAAGCGGAGCTGTCTGCCTATAAATCCCAGCGCACAGGCTGGAGGGTGGGGGGCGTATTTCAGCAGAAAGCCGGGGGGAGACGGTGGGGTTGGGCTCGCTAAATTCTGCAGCTTCCACAATTCGCAGAGTCCGTGCAGGAACAGGTCCCTGCTTCCTCTCCTGTGAAACCAAACCATCTGAGGAGCAGTAGCGTAGGAGAGAGGGAGCTCTGCTGCCTTCCAGAGGCTCCCATACCCAAACTCTTTGGGGGTTTTAGGTTTGTTTTGGGTTTTGGGGGGTATGGGGTCAGTATTATCATACTGTGAAGGTAATACTGTCGGTATTACGAACAAACAGAATGTGTCTCTGCTTACAGAGCACAAGCGTGGTGCAGGGCAAGGTTTAATATGGTTGGGGCTTTTTGTTAAGGAAGAGCTTGGGCTTAGATCAGGAGTGGCACTGTGGCTGCTTAGCCTCCTCCTTGTGAAGCAGCGGTGTTACCAACCCCCTTTACCTACCCCTTAGGATTTCTTCTGAGACAATGCAATCACTGCCCCACATGAAGTCCTGGAAACCACTGCCACACATGCTGCCAGACTGCTGACATTCCCCGTGGCAAGAAGGTAACCTTCTGCTGCACCTCTGACACGGCTTTAAAAAATCAGCACTGAAATGAGGCATGCTTAATCCCTCGAGGTATACGTACGCTTCTCCTTCGTATCAGTAAGTGGTCTGACAAACTGCTACCACTCATCAGTTCATTCAGTACTGCTTCATGTTGCCGTAGCTAATGTGCCAGAATGCAGACCGATAACGCTGGAATCCGGAGCAGTAGAACACGTCACAAGTGGCATGTTTTCAGTCCTCCTTCACACCTATTTCCAGCCTTGGAGTTTGTTCTGAAGGTGTGAAGGGGACTGCTAGGTCACCCCGCTGACCTGAATTGCAGAAGCTGGAGAGCTTAGAGCTATTCTGCTGCGCAGGGTTTTGTCTTCTCCTGTGTTTTGTGTTTCATTTGAAGACATGGTGATGATGGTTCCGATGCTTTTTTTAGCAAACGGTTAATTATGTGTTGCCTTCACGGACCAATTCCCAGATGTCGTTGCTGCTGTTGCAGGAGGCAGAATGGATTTTGCTGTGGCTGATGTGAACTGCGATTCACCGGGCAGCGGAGGCTTAGTCTGATTGCGCTGTGTTTTGACAAGGTAGAAGATGCCTCTGGGTAGTTCTAATTTACATCAAGACAGTTTTAGGGTGCTTTTATTCTTGATGTGTGTGTAGAAAACACTGCTTGTTAATATGCAGAATGCATTTTCAGAAATTCACTTGCTGTTTTTGGAGAACCAAAATAGTTGAGAAGTCATTGCATTGCGTTATAAAGCTATGCCTAACCAGGGATAAGGTCACCAATGCAATCTTTAGTTTCCAAATCTTGATTCTCTGATCTGCTCTTATAGCTAAAATTAAAAAACTACCTAAAACTAATGAAGGCAGCCGGCTCTTTTGCTTATTTTATAAATTTGACAGTGCTTGAACTTCTGGGTTTTTTACTTTTGCATAGCGTCTTCAGAAAACCATTTCTTTCTAAAGCAAAAATAAAGCTCTCTTTTTCAAAGGAATTAGATCCAGTAATTTTTTTTAATTAAGGAGTCATGGTAACACTTTTGTAAGGGAGCCAAGGTGCTGTTGCAAGTAGAAATACAAAATTTGGGCTTTTTTTCATATTTATGCAACACAGTCTCCAACTTCTATATTTAGAGCTCTAAACTAAAAACCAGTTTATGTTACTGTGTCCAAAACTGAAAAGTTAAAAAATTGATCAATGATTTCTTAAGATTTGGGGTTTTTCTAGTTTCCCATCGTGTTGCTCGACTTCCTTCTGGCCTTCCCCATTTGGAAGATGCCGGTCGTGCTTCTCAGCCGGTGAGGCTGCGGTCGCCTGTCCAGCCAGAAGGATGATGGTAACCCATCGTTCCTACTGCTGTTTGGGTGATCCGAGACTGTTAGTAGGTGGATAACACATGTCGAGTTTCTGAGCAGCCTTCCAAAACTGAAGGAACGTTTAATTTAAATGTTTCTGACATGGGCAGAAAATCACAGGAAACACAAGATACGGCAGCTGCCCTCTTTAAACTCTGGGAGTGACTAAGCAGTCTTCGGTTTGAGTTTTGTCTTGCAGCTTTAATCCAGTTACATGTATAAGCTTGTGAAAGTGTCTCTCTTTCCCTTGAGATGTGAGAAGTTGTATTTAGAGCACTTTTGACTCAGAAGAGATATTTATAGTTCTTGGGTTTGCTGATGAAATGGTGCAATTTAACTTTTAAGGAAGGGTCACACTCCTTCCCTGATAAGCATCTGTAAATAATCATTTGTGATGGCTATGTATGGTGTCACCAATTATTTTTTTAGTTGGGCCAAAGAGTGCATAATGGTTCATCAATAATATGTGATTGTTAATAATGCCATTAATAATGATGACTCCAGATTTGGGGGAACTTGTCATCTAGTTGTTGGCCATCAAATAAAAATTACACATGACTGGACATCTCTGGAAAAGAAAAGCCAGTCAGCTACGGGATACGTTCTTTTGAAAACTGTTGGGCGTTTGTCTTGTGCAAATGAAAGCGTGTCAATGACTGTAAGAAACGATGCTGGAAATGCCTGCCTTGAAGATGGTCTTGAGTCTTCTCCATTTGGGTCATCTTTTGAGGTGAATGTCTCCTGCCATCTCCCGGTGAAAGTTTAATTTCTGGCTAGATTTGCAAAGGTGTTTGTGTGCTAGTTCCTAATTGGCCTACCTTAATGACCTACTTCCAGAAGGTTATTTGGACTTTGTTCCAGATCCCCCTCAGGCTGCAGCGTGCCTTCGGTTCAGTCAGGCCACCGCAGTGTTTTTCCAAGACTCTACAATTCACGATACAGAAGTGAAAATCAGAGTATTAACTGAAATTCGTAGTGTCGGTATGTGTTGACACCACTACTTAAATTACAGATTTAAAATAGCGCATCAGCATGAATGATAATGACTTGCCTGATGTGCTGATGGCTGCTGCCCTACAGCGAGAGGATCCAGTAGCGCAGTCGGGGCTGGTTTCTTTGGAGCGTTAGGAGCCTACACGTGGGTGCTGCCTTCGCTGGGGAGGCGTGAGTTTGGGGCCTGAGAGAGGAAGGCACGGCAGAAGTGATGCGCAAAACTGTACTTCCAGTTTCTTACTCTTATGTGTTGAAGTTCTTTGTAGGGCGTTCTCTGCCAGTCTTTCTTATTTTTGTTCATTATCCCGTTTTTGGCCTTCTGGAATGCCTAGATGTGAAGGGAGGAAGAGGCAAGCTGGGCTAGCACTAAAGAGGTGGCCTGGCTATCCAGGTTCCATTAATACAATTATAAGTGTTCCTGTATTCACAGAGAATGAGGGTGGTATGTCCTGTCGTAATTCCAGCTCTAAAATGATGCTTGTTTGAGGAATATAAGCAGCCCTATTTTTATCTTGTTTAGAAATTGAAAAAATTCAGAAGGGTGAAACAACAAAGAAGGATGAGGAAGAGAACTACCTGGATTTATTTTCCCACAAGAATATGAAACTGAAAGAACGAGTTCTGATACCTGTCAAACAGTACCCCAAGGTGAGGGCCAGACAATAGCTTACTGAATATCTGCGATTTGCTTATTTTCTATGGATTTTATGGCTGACTCTTAGAGATAGTAGCTGACAAAATGTCATCAGGAGTTATGCCAGTGTTCCACTATCACTGTGGAATTTTTCCTATGCAGGCTTGCAGGATCTTATTTCTGATATATTACATTTCTAGAATGTCTCTGGATAAAGCTAAATGGCAATGCATAGCTGTG
This sequence comes from Rhinoptilus africanus, assembly GCA_013400135.1. NCBI lineage: Eukaryota > Metazoa > Chordata > Aves > Charadriiformes > Glareolidae > Rhinoptilus > Rhinoptilus africanus. The sequence continues at coordinate 365,406 of VXBO01011173.1, read as the reverse complement.
ATCTTTTATCACTAGAATAGACACTTTCATATGTAGAGCTTTGTGTTTTACAGTTAAGAACTCATTTAACTCTTAAGGCTTGCTGCCTGTAAAACTACTGGAGAGTAGATGTTAGAATTAAATGCTTTATGTGAGTTAATTTAGCTTGATTTTGTGGTGGAGCATTTCTTCATGAAAAGAATGTTCTGGAATATAAATTTTCCTGTGCATTTTTTGGTCTGTATTTTTTGGTGAGGTGAAGAGAAAATGGAGCGGTTAACTTTTTTTTTGTCAGCCAGCGTGTTAGGAAAAGCTTTTGTGAAGGTGGCTGAGCTCTGGAGCTAATTTTTTTTCTTTTCTTCATTTACAGTTCAACTTTGTTGGAAAAATTTTGGGACCTCAAGGCAACACTATCAAGAGACTTCAGGAAGAAACTGGTGCCAAGATATCTGTGCTTGGGAAGGGTTCAATGCGAGATAAAGCAAAGGTAAGGGCATCACCCTTGAAAACATGCATATATATTAAGGCCTTTCATATTGCTGTGATAATTAGTAGTTCTCAAAGAATTTTATAAAAGATGAAACCATAAAAATCCAAAAGCAAAGGCAGTAGGAAGTCACCCTTCCTAAATTGTTTGGTGCACGTTGGGAGCGATCTTGATTGGGGCAGAAGTGTCGTGTGTGTTTTCTTTATGAGCATGACTTAGAGACCCGTCATCCTTTGATGTCCGGTACCCTTGGGTGCAGAGACAGTTTATGTGGGAGGTGAAGTACAAAGTTTAAAAAATGAGTCCCAGCTACTGCATGGAAAGTCAGTCGCTAAAGGAATGTTTACCCTTAAGAAAAGAAAAAGAAAAAAAAACCCAACAAACCCAAAACCCTTTTTCCAGCTGTTCCCTCTGAAATCCTTAAATTCTCATGGTTCACTGAAGATGTTGAAGCAGTATGTTCCTGGTAATCTTTAGTGAATCACAAAGTGCCAGGAGGGGTTTTTTGAGCAGAAAAAAATGAAAAGAACTTTTTTTCTTCCTGCTTGTTCCCAAAAATGGAGTTAACAGTCAACAGAGTTGCCACTTAATTCAGCTTTTTACTTAAGCAGCATGAAAAGCTTTTACATTTCCCACTTATTTGTAGCTTCTTAAAGCCACCTGAATGACACAGGTATCTAAGAGCGGAGTTAAAGAGCAAGCTCATTTGAGGCATTAGACTTCACTAAACGTTAAAAAGCACCTTGGTCAGAAAGGTGGTGTAGAAGAGGAAGAACGCTGCTTGCATATGCTTAAACTTCTGGAAAAAGGGTGGCTGACATCAGTGCATTGAGAAAAATATCATAGTCACCTGAGAAGGCAGCTATAAAAAGATGAAAGGTGTAGATTGCATATGGCTTTTTTAGTACGTTACCACGATCTGTGTCCCTGCATGGCCAAAATGCTTTTACAGTCACTTTCTCTTAAGACTTAGAAAACAGAGAGAAGAAAAACAGCTTCTGTGCATCTTACTCAGTTTTGGTGATCTCTAATCTGCTTTGTTTCAGGAGGAGGAACTGCGTAAAGGGGGAGATCCTAAATATGCTCATCTAAATATGGATTTGCATGTCTTCATTGAAGTTTTTGGACCCCCTTGTGAAGCGTATGCTCTGATGGCTCACGCCATGGAAGAAGTCAAGAAGTTCCTTGTTCCGGTATGTATACTGACGTTCTCGTCTGTTTGAAGGAGGTGGATGGGTTGGGAATCTGGCTGTAAGGGTGGGTAAGATTTGCACAGTGTGAGGCTCCTGCTACAGGAATTGGCGTAGCTGAGGGAGCCTGAAGTATGAAGTGTGTGTGGCAGCTTCAGATGACCCCGTTAATCTTGCATGAAGGCATGTATTAATCCCCTAACCATAATTAGAAAGACGTACACTTGCAGGGCAGTTGTCTAGAACACTTGGAGTAGGTATTTCTCTCCCAGTACTAGCTGTGGACACTGGGGTGGATAAGTAGCTTGTTTAGCTCCACGTCTCCATTTCAGTGGGAGAAGAACTTTAGCCATGCCTGGCATGGAAGGGGCTTCTTGGATGGGTTGCTCTGACTTGGAACTGTAGCGTAGGAATCTGGCTAGAAAACTTCATTGCTCAGATCGGAAACTAAGTACGGAGATGTTTGCTCTGCTCCGAGGAGGTGGTGTGAGGATGAGGAGGGTGACTGCCCAGGCAGCTGGGTAGTAGTAGCCAGTGTCATAGCTAGTTTGAGACACGTCTGTTAAATCAATATTTCTATTGCTTTAAATGCGTACCATGTGAAGGAACCTCTTTGCTAATCAGGCGTTTATACAGATGACACTTGTTATCTCTTCGGGGATGTCTTTTACTGGTGAACCTTGTAAGACCTTTATGGACGGCTTCAGGTCAGTCTTGTGCCAGGTAGGGGATTGATTCCAAGAACTGCAGAACTCGGAGTCTCTTGTATGTTATTAAAACAATGGTATTGCCTGTGAAATTAGGGGGGAAAAAACCTAAATGGGAAAAAAGCATGCAGTGGTCCTTGCTTCTGGCTGGCTCAGCCTGTAATTCCGAGAGCTGGCAGGTAGAGCTAGGAGTGCCTCAGCTGAGACTCGGAACTCGGATGTTTTGCCTGAAATACCAGGGGAGGGTGGAACTTGGGCGCCATGGGTAGTAGGGAAGTGTGGAAAAGCGTATGGGTACTGTGTGATTTCTGAGTGTCTGACACAGAGAGGAGGAGAGATCGCTATGTGAAGTGTCTTTGAAGGAAAGAGGTCATCTTCAAGGAGCCCCTGGGATGTACAGAACCTCAGCTTGCTAAAGCAAGCGTACAGCCTTGCTATTTAAAGTGTCTTATCTATCGCTGCCTTCAAACAATGTGTTAAACTTGTGAAAATTGACAGAGAAGTCACTGTGGAAGCCAGCAGTGCTGTGAAGACACATCTGGTAGGAGACTCCTTGCTTTGTAGTGTTGCCATGGCATCGTGAAGATCCTCAGTGCGAGGCCCCCGCGGCCTGTGTTGAGGGGAGGGGTGGGGTGCCATGACTTCTGCGGGGTCACCAGAGATCCATACTAATTCCTGGAGCTAGGTCCCCTGAGGCGATAAAAATGCATGGAGTGCCATTATAAAAGCCACATACTGTGTTCCTAAGAATTTGAAGAGACAGCCTGGATTTGCAAATGGATGTTTGCTCTTCATCAGGCTGCATCCTGTCCTGTTCCTTCAGCGTGTCGGGAACACAGCAGTGTGTTGTTACCGTATAAGCGCTCATTGCCAGCTACTTGCCTTTAAATAGGAGCTGTAAGATGCTCGAGGTGAGATATGTCTTGCCTGACTTCACCTCTGAACTCTCTAGCATTAGCAAATAAATCTTGCTGACATCCCTGGGATGCAGAACATCATCAGATGCCTCCAGGACCCTTACGAGCGAGGTCCTCTTCCCAGGGACCAGCTGTAGCGCTCGCTGCAGCTCCCGGATACGCAGGTGACGTGCCCTTCTTGCCCGATTTGGGGAAAGATGGCAGTTGTGCACTGCTGCCTGCTGAGCAAATCCCGGTAAAACTAACGAGCAGATTTTAATTTAGGACTATCAGGTTATTTTTACTGCAGCACGGCAGCCTGCGATATCCTGGAGCACAGACTGGCTAGTTAGCCGTTCTTTGGAGTTGACTCTTTCCCCTCTTTAGGATATGATGGATGATATCTGTCAGGAGCAATTCTTGGAGCTCTCCTATCTGAACGGTGTACCAGAGCCAACTCGTGGCCGAGGAGTCCCTGTGCGGGGAAGGGGAGCAGCTCCACCGCCGCCTCCACCTGTTCCAAGGTACCTTTCCCAAAAGCACAGACTGGAAACGCTGCGTCTTGCTCGGAGTTGTCCTGCTGGATGAGGTTAAGATGCTTGTTTGTGCACATCAGCTGTTGCCCTTGACCTTGGCTTTTGGCCAAGGCTTTCTAGCCTTGTGTTGCAGGCTTGCTTTTAGCAAGCTGGCGTCAAATGTTTTGTATGTTTTGAGATGTAATCTAGCACAGTGGGTGTCTTCTGTGTTATTTTTGATGTCTGAAATTAGTGTCTTCATAAAGTAACCTTTCAATAATTGACCTATGAAATCCTGTGTAGATAGATGTGCTGTGTTGGCTTCCATAGCCTTCGGCAGCATAGGCATTTTCAATTTAAAGTGACCTTCCTTTGAGAGTTATAGGATGGCATTATTCTGTCATTACTGTCAAGGCATTGGCATAAATGGGTGATAAAACTCTTTTACTGTAGTTCTTGCTTCACTACCTGTTTCATGGGGGAATGTCTGCTTCTGAGTGTTTAGCCCAGAAGTGTCCCCGCTCATCTCATCATTGATCTTTACAGTCCTGGAGGTCTGGCAGTCGTTACAGGTTAGTGCTAGGGGGTTGTTTAAAATGAACTCTGAGAAATTACTTGGTCAAAATTCTGTGTCAGATTTATTTCTTCCTCTGTACAATATCTAATGCAGGAGAATTCTCATCTCAGAAGAGGGGTTTGTAAATCCTGCAGTACAACAATGTTAATAATTCTTGTGCTTTCATTTTTGATAAAGAATTCATGGCTTAGTTAATTGTGGCTGTGTTTATTTATCAAGCTATTGCATTTTAAAGTAGGTATAAAAAGCGCATGCACGGCCCTCAGCTTTCAGCACGCGAGGAGTACCCCGGTAGCTCTTCACAATCCTTTTTATCTCCTTTCCAGGGGTCGCGGTGTTGGTCCTCCCCCTCCTCCTCCTCGGGGGGCCCTCGTGCGAGGAGCCCCGGTGCGGGGTGCCATTGCCAGGGGAGCTGCTGTAGCCCGCGGAGTACCTCCTCCCCCAGCAGTACGGGGGGCTCCTGCACCCAGAGCGCGAGCAGCTGGCATTCAGAGAATACCGCTTCCTCCTCCTCCCGCACCAGAAACCTATGAGGAATATGTAAGGAACTATATATCTATGGGGTTTTTTATTCCAGGTAGCTGATCGTACAATCCTAGAATGGTTTAGGTTGGAAGGGGCCTTAACGACCATTTAGTTCCAACCCCCTGCCATGGGCAGGGACACCTCGTGTATTAGATATTCAACATTATTGAAATAAGAGCTAACAGCAGTAAGATTGCCCCAGAGACATGGCCACCAGTCACTAGTACGGTGCTGGGTGACCTGCTCTGCCTCTTTAGTCCTCAAAGGAAGGACCTGCTAGTGTCCTAAATACAGAGCAAGGGGTGGTTTTTATAAAGCTGAGGTGTTGCCCCAAAACTGGAGGTTGCCATAACTATTGGTGCAGGGCAGAAAAACAAAAACTACATCACAAAGTTGGATGTAGTTCATATCACGTTCTCTTTCTGCAGGAGAATTCTCTGAGCAAGAGCCTCCAAAGGTTTTTCACTTCCCCTAAAATCCTTAAGTAAACATGGTGATGCTGCAAGTCACATAACTAAGCATCACCTTACTGCCAAGCTTATCTTCTAATCTGCGGTTTTGATATTCTAAAGGGAAAAGATGACTGGTTTTGATGCACAACAGCATTTTTGGGAATCATCACAAATATTGATACTTCTAAGAAGTCCGTTTCTCCTCTCAGTAAAACTTCTCGGTTTTTCCACTGAAGCCAGTCATAAGTTGATAGGTTGGGTTTTGTCTGCCTGTAAATCTGAGGTTTAGATAACACCGTTAAAGGCTTTCTGGCAGGTGGATTTGTACCGCAGACAAACTGCAGCCTTGGACACGTAAATGACTTTAAATGCATTGTAAATATTAGTGTGGGTCATTCCTCCCAAGCCATGGGCACAAGCAGATCTTGGCTACCTGTGTCTTATGATTGTGGCCCACAAGGATTCACAGGCTCCTCCAAAAGCTGCTGTAGCCTGAATTCAGTTTTGCCGTTACTCTTAATGAGGCATTAAGAGTAATGCCTCATACTCAAATAAAGAGTACTCTTAATGAGGTCCTTCCGTTAACACCGTTTATGTCATCGTCCATTTCAGGGCTATGATGATGCATACGCAGACCAGAGCTATGAGGGGTATGAAGGCTATTACAGCCAGGGCCAAGGGTAAGTTTGCCTGTCTCCTGTATGCTGCGGAGAAAATTATGCATGATCTTTTTTTATTTTAAGGGAATGTAAACGCTCGTTTCTGAGTTTGAGCTGTAGGGAAGGTGCCTTGTTCTGCTGGAATGCAGGAGCGCCTGGGAAGTAACTTTTGGGAGTGTTCTGGTGTCTTTGACAATTCTGTAAAAGCAGCGATCCGCCGCAGCACAACGAGGAGCAGCGCTGGGCATCTTTGCTTTTCAAGTGTTTGTGCAAGTTGTGTCAGTTTAGGAATACGATTTCAGCACTGTATGTAACCAACATAATTACTCTTCCAGGGACACAGAATACTATGATTATGGACACGGGGAAGCACAGGAAACCTATGAAGCTTATGGTATGTCTGGGAATACTGTTCTCTTGACAGGGAAGGGGCTGACATAGTTGGGAATTGCCTGCAGCGGTTGCACATAGCTGGGAATGGCTTGTGGTCGACTAGCTGTTTTCCAGTGCCGCTCCACGCTCTGAGCAAAAACTTACGAGGAGAACCTCAAGTAGTTGACGGGGTAATACATTTATACCCTACAGATTATCTGGGTCTGAACAACTGAGGGCATTCTGTGGTTTTAGACTCTTATCTAGCTTGATTTTTTTCAAAGATAACACTTCTAAAATTCCATTTTTAAACTATGGAAAAATCTTTTAATTTCCTTGTAGCTTTAGAATATTTTAAGAGCTCTGAATTTCCACCCACAGCACTACTTTTGCTGCAGTCTGGTTTTCACAGATTATATTTTGTTGAGCTGGATGAATGCATGGTTCCATCTGCTTCCTTATCCTCAAAAACCCACCAGCTGATACTGACTCTGTACTATACATTTGCTTGAAAAATGGATTTAAATGTCATATGAAGGCCTCCCTTTGACTAGGTGGAACAATTTTGGTCAATATGTAAGTAGTTAATGAAGTTTAGCTAATTCGCATTGTGTAAGGCTATCAATTTGGGCTAGACTGAGAGGTGTGGGAGCCCAATTTAACCACAACAGTGTAGATCACCAGCTGCTGAAAACAATAGGCCTTATATCTGAGGTGCCTGCAGTAAAGGATTGGGTGACTGCATATTTTCTTTTTAAAGCTACTTCAGCTTTCATCTTATGAATGGCATCTGCATGTGGCAATTAGTAAGATTCATTTTCCCCTCTCTGTAAACAAGCTGAACTATAAACAGTTACCGAAGCTATACAGCGAGCTGCTTAATGGCATGGAAATCCGCTGTGTGGAAAATAGCTCCTTTTAGCAGAGAGCATCGCTTGCCTGAAGGCATGAATGAAAGCAGGTAGTGAAGGTAATGCCCAGCTGGAGAGACTTTCTGGGATCCTCAGGAGCTGGGAATCCCCTGTGCCGTGTCACGCTGGCATTGGGGAAGCGGAGTTGTTAATGCAGGAGCTGTCTCCTGCCTTGGGGTGTTCCCTGCTCTGGGCTTAAATTGTGTGAAGTTCAAATTCAGGTGCCTAACCAGGGACACTTTTCCAGTCTAAGATGCATTTGAATAGACAGCTGCTGTCAGTAACGTTGCTGTCTTTCCTGCCTTCAGTGGCTCGGTTTGTTGCCCTTGTTAGTCACGCAGCACAAAGAGGTTTTTGTGCCTCCTACTTGGTAGGAGAGCGGTGGTGTTGTCTGGGATATGAAGGCCAAAACGCTCATTGTATACTTGGCATGAAGTTGCCACAGCTAATCTGTTTATCCACAGTAATTTCCTTTGGTCTCTGCCTTCATGAAAACAGAATTAGGGAAATAAATTGATCAGCCAGTCTGGAGACAGTTTTGAGAGAATGGGAATGTGCTGCACGGTGGTAGGAACAGGCTGGGCTGTCTTCTGGGCTTCGGACACTTGCTTGCACAGACAGGTGACCCTGGAGAGAATGGCAGGCGTGCCAGGATGAGCACCAAGCCATAACGAAAGCTGAGCTAGGATATTTGGAGCTTGAGCTCGCGCAGGGACCATGGGGTTGCGAACTTCAGTTTGCCTCAGCGGTGGTTGTACGTAGCAGAAGGGTTTGGGCATCCTGCCGAGGGCTCGGTCCCATCAGCAGTTGGTGCTGGTGCCGCGCTGCCGGCGGTGTCTGCTCGGAAGAGGTGAGCAGATGCTGCGCGGGTGATGGATGTGAATTTTCCGGTAGTCGTGGAAGGAAAGGAACAGCAAGTCACAGCCAGAGCAGTGTCTGGAAGCTCAGGTGGATGCGCTGCCATCCTAGAGCAGCGTCAGGACTTCATTATTTTGGCACAGTTATCTGGGAGCCGCCTTGCCTGGTGTCTGGGAAGGAGAGGAGTGCTGCCTGTAGCAGTGCCCCCACCAGACCCTGGGCTTGTAGCTGCTGCTGGCCACCAGCCCGAGGGGCCATGGCTGCTGCCACCTTGGCCGTGGCTGGCTGCCAGAGCTGCCCCATCAGTTGGCTTTGGCTCTGATGAAATTAATTACTCCTAAACGGCACTGTGTTTGTCCAAGTCGGGCTGTCAGAGCTGCAGGCTTCCTGGGAATCCCTGCATGAGGGGCTTTTTTCCCATAACATCGCAAGTTGTGCTGCAAATGAGATGTTTTGTTGGCCCGCGGGGTGTTTTGCAGACAGGTTTTGGGGTGAAACTGCTCTGAAGATGCCCCGTGCCTCCGCGTCGGCTCCGGAGGGGACCCCGGCCGGCTGGCCCCGCCGCTCCCTCCTGTCCCTGGGCTGGAGCATTGCCCATCCCTGACATATCCTTCTCTTTTCCGCAGGGCAAGATGACTGGAACGGAACCCGGCCCTCCCTGAAGGCCCCCCCGGCCAGGCCAGTGAAGGGGGCCTACAGAGAGCACCCATACGGACGTTATTAAAAAAACAAACATGAGGGAAAAATATCAGTTATGAGCAAACAGTTGTTACTGATTCTTGTATCTCCCGGGATTCCCGTTGCTTTACCCACACCAGACAAGTAATTGTCTAACTGTTTTTCTTCGTGGCCCTTTTCCTCCCACTCCATCCTCACCCTGCATTCTGGCTTCTGTACGTAGTATTTTAAAATGAGTTAAATAGACTTAGAGGACCGACTTTAATTTTTTTTTAAAGTGTGTTAGATGGCTTTTCTTTCTTTGTTGTTTAGATAAACACAACTGTACCTTTTTTTAATAAAAAAAAAAAAAGTTGAGTTAAAAATGTTAGTTTCAAAAGTGACATGCTTTGCTTAGCAGTTATGAAATTAAGGTTTTGTTAACCTTTTAAGTTTGGTTTTAAGGAACCCATAAAAGTTGTAGTTGCAGAATCCCAAAGTAGGCTACATTTCAAAATTCAGGGCTGTTTTTAAGAATTAAAATCATAATGTAACGGTAGTAGCTGCCACCGTTTAAAAGTAACCTCAGACGTCAAACTTTCCTTAAAAGCAGATTGCTGGTGAATCTTAAGTTTAAATTTTAACACGAAGGATCCTCAAATTAAATAGCATTTTTTAAAGGTAATTGACTTAAAAGAAAAAAAAAATTAGGTTTATAAAATTGACTTTTCTTATGTGGGTTTTGAAATCTAGCCCCGAACGTGCGGTGTTGAGAGATGCTTGGGAAGCAGATTTTCCGGTGTAAAGGGGTTCTTAGTTTGGTTCTGTATGAAGAACTTTTAAGGGGAAAAAACAAATTAAAGCATGGCTCTAATTGCCCAGTGTTTGATATTAGCAAACAGAGTTATTACGTGAGTAGGTCTGAACTCTGTAAAATTACAGTCTTCTCCTTTTTATAGTGCTTGGGGCAGATGATACAGTGCAAGTTTAAAACTGACAAAACTGTCGATATTAGTGATCCCATTGACTTGCTCAAGTGTATCTCAACACTAGCTTTGCATAAAAAGGGACACTGCAGCTGAAAAAAATGAGGAAAAATTTCACTTTGTACATAGGATAAAGTCCTAATTGGATTTGTACACTGTCCTCCCACTCTGTTCTTGAAGATTAAATGCTACATGTGTAAGTCTGCCTAAATAGGTAGCTAAAACTTGTCAAAATGTCTGCCGCAGTTTGTCAATAAAGTTTAGTCCTTTTTTAATCAAAGTAAATGTGATGAATTGTCATTTTTTTTTTGTTGAGCAATAAAATAGCTATTTTTTTTCAAATAAATTTAAATTAATGCTAAAGCTAATTGTCTTCTTAAAACATGGAGACATTTTAAAAATGGTGGTTTTTGTAATTCTCACAAAAAGTTTCTCTAGCTCATTGAACGAGCTTCATTTTTAAAAAAGAAAAAAAAAAAACAAAAGAAAAATTTGTTTTTCACCCCCTGGAAGTTGTTGAAAGCCGTTTGATCCTGGACTATGGCAGAAATCTGACTTCTGTCTGCTGGGAAGTGTTTCTGGTTCTTTGCCGAGTTACTGATGGCGGTTTCAGGTGGCCTCGCAGAGTATTGCAGCCTCCGGAGCGAGCCTGAAATGGCCGCTTTAAACGTAGCGTGACAAAACCAATGCTAAAAAAAAATAATCCAAGGCTTAGCTGCCACCAGGAGGAAAAGGAACCTTGCTTTCTGCTTTATGTAAACACCCCGAACCCCTTTTTCTGAGATGACGCCCTTCCTATTTTACCGTAGCCTTTACTTAGAGAACCACTTAAAAATGTATTTTTGTTTAAGGAGGGTGCTGCAGTTGCTCCTCATATCCTTCTGAGAGGGTGTGCATGTGTGTGTATATATATATATAAAATATAATAGTTTAAATTAAACTGCCGCTTAGAGAGGCATGAAAAACGGTTTGTATTTCCCATCTGCAGAATGAATCTGGCATTCTAGGGGGAGAGAATTAAACTGCTCGGGGGTGAAAAATAGAGCGTTAGGAACCAAACTGCTGGTAGCAGTGCATGATTGAGGGGAATACTTTAAAACAACAAGTTGTATTTGTAGATTGTTATTAAAGTGTAAATAACTGAATTTTCAACGATGGTTTGGAGTCAGCTTTCAGGGCATAATGTCTTGCTTGATGAAAAGATCACCCTATGCCCCCCTTTTAAAGGAAAATTATCGCAGGAGAATCAGGATGTGTAAAGCTAACATGCATCGCAAAACCCAAAAGGTAACCTAAATGTCTGATTTTAATAGCACATTTCTCTTTTACATAAACTGTGACGGCAACTTGCATAAACTTTATCGAAACAATTCTTCAAATGTTAATTTTAATGTAAAAATTTGCAAAAAAAATGTTTAAAATAAACATTTTAAAAAAAAAACCACACATGCTTCTGCATAAATTAGCAATAACTTTTAATACTGTGCCCTTTGAAAATGCACTGTAATGTAATGTGGGCAAAAAGGAATCGGCAAGCTTAAATATCAGAAGATGTAAAATGACAACGAATATAGATAGTCCTGCTACTGCCAAAACAAAAAATTCTGCTCAGTTATTTAAAAATGTAAAATGATGGCCCTTTTTAGACCCCAGTATTGATATTTACTGTGAAATATTCAAAGCTCAGCTTAAGTTGCATGTTTTCCTTCCTGTGTAATTGCATGCAGGAATCTTTTTCTTTTTTTTTTCTTTTGATTTGCGCTTACATTAAGGAGACTCACAAATGTCTTCAATTTGCAGGAGTCAAGAGTTCGTCGCTGTGAATCGCTTGGGGGAAGATGAGCAGGGGCAACGCGAAGTGGGTAAGTTTGTTTATTTTTGCCACCCCTTGCAAGCTGCTGACGTGTTCTGTGTGGGAGGGAGGGGGCGACGGCACCATCTGAGCTGCTAAATTGAAGCCATTCTTTATATACCCACAAATAAATTACTCCTGCGGAAGGCCGGTTACATGACTGATGCTCCTGCAGAGGTCATGGTGCGGAGGAGGCTTTAGTTTGTACCTGCGTAGAGCTCTCCCACCGAGATCCCATGGAGAAGGAGGTTTAAGTGGATTTGAGAAGAGAAGGGCAATCATAGAATAGAATCACGGAATGATCTGGGTTGGAAGAGACCTTAAAGATCACCCAGTGCCCCCCCTGCCCTGGGCAGGGACACCTCCCACCAGCCCAGGCTGCTCCAAGCCCCGTCCAACCTGGCCTTGAACCCCTCCAGGGCTGGGGCAGCCACAGCTTCTCTGGGCAACCTGGGACAGGGGCTCACCCCCCTCACGGCCAAGAATTTCTCCCTCAGATCTCATCTCAATCTCCCCTCTTCCAGTTTAAACCTATTTCCCCTCATCCCACGGCTCCCCTCTCTGATCCAGAGTCCCTCCCCAGCTTTCCTGGAGCCCCTTGAGGGACTGGAAGGGGCTGGAAGGTCTCCCCAGAGCCTTCTCTTCTCCAGGCTGACCCCCCCCAGCTCTCTCAGCCTGTCCCCACAGCAGAGGGGCTCCAGCCCCCCCAGCATCTCCGAGGCCTCCTCTGGCCCTGCTCCAACAGCTCCGTGTCTCTCCTGTGCTGAGGCCCCAGAGCTGGACAGAACAAAAGAGGGACACACATCCCACACCCCCAAAAAAAAAAGGGGACACCCAGATGTGATAAGGAGATCTGTCTCTTGGAGCTGGTTCCCTACGGGGATGTTGGCCTTCAGGAGAGTGCTCTCAGTGGCAGGGGAGCGTTGAAGTGGTTTCCCCATTCTCTAGAAACAGAGCAGCCCAAGGAATGGCTTGACAGGAATTCCTGTAGGAGTCCACAATGCATTAAAATTATAGACTGCAGATTTTAGACCAGATGCTGCCTGCCCAGACCCCTCTGCGCCTTCCATGCCCCCATCCATGGGCTCTGAAATGTGATCTGGCTGTTCTCTTTATGGCTTTTTGTCTGATGTCATTGCCAGAGACAGGCAGCGGTCCTGCCTGGACGTGTTTAGCTCGGAGCCCTGCAGGGCTGCACGCCTGGTGACCACCCCGAGCCCTCGGGGAGGGGCGATGGACCCCCAGCACCTTTGGGTGCCGGTGCCGGTCAGCACCCACAGCTGCGGGACTCCCTCTGCTGGCTGCTCCAGCCCCACCGACTTGCTCATCTTTCCAATAAATACCTTAATAAATGCACACAAGTGCTTGCAAACCGAGCGGGAGCTTGGCTGGGGAGATAATGGTGCATCAGCGGAGTGACCCGCTTACATGGCAAGGACACGGCTCCCCCCGGCCCGCAGGCAGCAGCCGTAAGCGTTTCCTTTGGGGACAGCTAATCGCTTTCTGTCAGATCTCGAGATCGCTGAAAGTCTGAGCTCCATAAATAAAAGAACAAAGAAATAAACCCTTGGAACGCTGAAGAAGTCTAATGGCTTCAAAAGGCAAGCGTGAAAAGCCCTGGGCATAGGACATAGAAGGACATAAGTCTTATTTTATATGGAATTGTAAAGCTACCAAATGAGCTTCTCTTATCTTAGGAGTATTAGGAACAAGAAAGTGGTAAGATGTGGAAATGCTGCGACAGGGTGAGATTGCCCTCAGTTCTTTGACTTGAAAATTGTGTCCATAGTTTTCTGCTAGAGGAAATCACGACATGTCTGGATTTGTGGCCTGTTTATTGAATGTATCTTCATTTACAATATAATTGGATCATCAGTTTATATGGTGGTCTACCAATCTTTCCCATTTCTTTCTTAATAGGCACAGCTTTTATATCAAGTGGAAAAGATTTGATAGAGATCATCTATTATGATGCGGTTTTTTACCAGTAGAAGTGGATCTTGTGACGCTGCCTTTGGAGTAACACAGCTTGCTTGTGCATTGCGTTTGTTGCATGTTTACGTGAAAGATTTTAATGTTATGGAGGAATGTAAATCTTAATATATTGAAAATAACTGTATATGCCGAAAGTATTTTGAAAAACATGCCCTGCATTAAACGTCTTCCTCCCTCTCATAGCATTACTGCACTCAGATTTTAGCCTAGAGTCTGCAAAAGCTAATTTGAGATCCCAAAATAGCCATCAGCATCGGATGTGTCTCTCAAAGATGCTCTAATTAGCCAGACATTCCGGGGGTGATACAGGACTTACTGAAACTTCCCAGGGTTAGAAATTCCTTTGAGTACTGAGGTCTGAGTCACCTGAATAACCCAAATAACCGTCCCTCTGCTGCTGCCACCACTGGAGGTGGCATTCTGCTGGCTGGGGGCTGACAAGCGCCGGTGATCTTTCATCTCCTGAGCTCCCACGGGGCTAATCCACACCTTATTATTTGTAGGGTTTTGGTAAAGACCATAAACCAGATCGAGGCGCTCGGTGCCGTACAGTGTGATGTGCAGCAGTGTCACGTCTCCTCTGGGGAAGCGTTTCCCAACAAAACCGTTCTTTGCAGGAGAAGCTGGGCTCTAGAAACGTCCTGCTGCGGCCGAGCGCTCTGCCACCTTCCCTGGCCCTGGCTGGGGGTGGACAAAGCTCCTTCAGCCCCCAGTCCAGCCCTTCGGTGTAAGTTTTCGTGCTGGCCTTGCTGGGGCTGGTACAGGCGTGGGCTTTACGCCTTCAGGGTGAGGTTTCCTAGCGATTCATGGCCGCTGTCTTGGGCAGCGAGAGGAGCGTGAAACTGAGCTTGCAGGGAAACCACTCCAGCTGGAATTGCGGAGACGTCCCCAGCAGCTTTTCCTGGAAGGAGGCTGGCATGCCCTGCCCATTCCTTACCCCTGGTTTCAAATTGCTGCTTGGATTATTAAACAAAGCAAATGGCTACAAGCTTTATTTTATAACCTACCAATGGTACTTTTATGTTTAACTTAAAACACTGTGCTTTCAGTACGGCTAAGACGTTACCTTGATACGGCCTCTGTAAAATTGCCTATTTGCTAAGTTGGGTTTCAGACCACAGCTGGATTCCCTGTGCAGCTGTTAAAGAGATGATTCTTTTTGTAGAGAATTGAGTTTTTAAGTTTGTATGAGAGCATCTGTCACGACCAGAGCCAAGAAAAGCCATTTCGATGTGCGTGTCTTCCCTTCCGCAGCCCATGCCGCTGCTCTCCTGCAGAACTGCAGGGCTGGGGGCGATCCCTGCAGCCTGCGATGGTCCCTCCCGAGGGCCCCGGAGCAGGAGGGACCAGCTGGGACCCATCCGCTGGGAGACGCGGGGCAGAAGGGGCAGCGCTGCTGACGCAGCTCCTCTCTCCACAATTACACACGGTGCTTCTGGGGACAAAGATGGGGCTTAGGGAAATTCTTCTTTCATTGATAAACCTGTAAGACCTTGGATGAGATGTTGGACGCGTGCCCCCTTTGCGAGCTTTGAGGAGGAGGAATTTCTGCAGGGCCCCTGGGAGCTCCCGTCTGGAATGGAGATGTTGCTCCTCTCTTTCTGCTCGGGGAAGCTCAGTTCCCGTGAGCACGGAGCAGAAACCTTTGCTGTGACTGCTCAGCTGAGCCTTCCGTTGCTACCGTATGTTTTAATAGAAATGTTTGTTTCCACACTCCTTTGGCTCCGTTTGCAAAGCGGGATGAATCTCCAACGAGCTGATTTCCGATCTGATAAAGAACCCGGGTTGAGACGCTGTTAGCTTTGCTGTGGCTGGGAAATAGGAACCTGCCGGCTCTTGGCGAGTGGCGGAGAACACCGGAGCCTCCCTCGACGCCGCCAACGCTGGAGAGCAACAACTGTGTGCTGGGAGTACTGAAATATAAACTATTTCCCAATGGGGTTGTTATTTTTACCTCTGGTTTCAGAACCAAATACGACCAAAGGCCTGTATGTGGTGTTATAGATGCAAACCTGTTTTTAACCTGACATCGGTAAATCCTGCCTGTTCCCATTGTGGTCGTACTTGGAGGATTCTGCCAAATCTGTCCGGATGTTCCTGTTGTTTGGTGGCTCTGCACGTTGTAGTTTCAAAACCAGTAAGAAGTGAAAGACTGGCCTTGTAAAAGTTCATTAATTGCAGAGATGGCTTTGCCTCCAGCCCAGGCAGGGCTTCTTCTCGGGATTGTGTAATGCTCCATCTGTACTGCAGCATCAAACACCCACAAGTTAAGGGAATCGATGAGAA
The DNA here is from genome assembly GCA_013400135.1 of Rhinoptilus africanus. Classification (NCBI taxonomy): domain Eukaryota; kingdom Metazoa; phylum Chordata; class Aves; order Charadriiformes; family Glareolidae; genus Rhinoptilus; species Rhinoptilus africanus. Next base: position 349,502 of record VXBO01011173.1, on the reverse strand, counting down.
ATACGGCAAGTGTTTGGTAAAGCTGGTGAAAAACTGATCAAGGTGAATCACAGCATTAAAATAACTTGCATAGGAAACTGGCAAGCTCTTCCGCGGCTGGTATTTAGCAAGAAGTGTTCAGCAGATGTTGAAATGATTAGTCATCCCCCATAATAAAGGATTAACGTGGAAAATTCTTTTTTTTCTTTTTGGTTTGGTGAGGCTTTTCTCTTGTTTCTCGTCCT
>VXBO01011173.1:306163-323330 GCA_013400135.1 Rhinoptilus africanus | reverse complement strand
AAAAAAAAAAAAACCCAAGACAAACAAGCTGTATGGCCTTTCTTGTACCATTTGAAAGGAATAAATGGTGACCCCTTTATGGGTGAGCTCGAGTCCTTCTTGTCCCGGGTGCCAGACGAGGGCCAGGGGAGAGCGCAGTCGCTTATTTAGTTCAACAGCTGCTGCGTTTAATCACTCCAGCCCCGTCTCTGCTCGCAGTTAATTGACTTGCAGCAGATGTAGAGCCACAGCCACAAAGGACTTTCTCACACAAGCCTCTTGTCGCTACCTTTGGGGCGCTCTTCAGCTGCCTGCTCTGTACCTGGTTTTCTTAGAGATCTAACCCTTTTGGGTTTTTTTGTTTTTCCCTGTTGGGGGGAAAGAAAAAAAGCCTTTTCTCATAAGGCGGGGCCCAGGAGGGCTACGGGGTGAAACCCCCACTTTAGGCTTGGTTTCTTGAATTTTAATTTAAATCTTTTTTTGGTGGGTTTAGAATAGGAGTGGCTCCTTTTTCCTGGGAAGACATGCTGGAGCACAAGAGCTATGCGCCGGGAGCAAGGATTTACTGCCATAGGAAGCGGAGGCACACAATGGGTGCCTCTATCGTTTCTGCAGGGGCTCGGAGGTGGCTTTTTGGAGCCCTGTCCCTCTCCAGCAGCTCAGATCTCAAAGGCTGTAGCCCCCCCGGGGGCTCCTCCTGCCAGCTTAGGCTGCGGCAGCAGCGCGGCCCCTCCATTTAATGGCCTGCTCCTAATTCCCATCTAATCGCCGCCCCTGCTGCTTTGGCTGGCGAAGGAGATGGAGAAAAGCCAGGAGCGGTGTTTGCCCAACTGGCACCGCCCTGGCTAGGTAGGGCCTGGGGCAAGGACCTGCCCGGCTCTTCCGTAGCCCTTGAGGGAGGTGGAAATGGCCACAACTCTTCCTTTGATGCAGCGCATCCTTCCATCAGCAGTGGGGGAACTAAAGCAAGTGACCTTCCAAGCGCAGCAGGGGCAGGCGATGACCATCCCTAGTCATCTGGGGGGGTTAAAAAAGAAAAAAGTATTTCAAATGTAGGTACTGTGGTCTGCAAATTCTTTCTAAGCTTGCTGGCGGGCTGTCATGCGAGACGCAGCTGCATTGTGCCCCGGCGAGAGCCGTGCAGCATCGCGGCAGCCATTTTAAGGAGCGCTGGAAGAGGAGGAGGAGGAGGACTGTGGCCGCACATCGGCATGTGCGATCCGGCAGGGGAGGCTCCAATTGTGCAGTTGTTTTTGTTCAAGGAGGAGAGGATTTTTCATTGTCTGCTCTGGTGGAAAGGGTAACTGAGCTGCCTGGAGTATTATTGCAGCGATTAAAGTCAACTGTTGCCAGGCAAAGCTTTCTCTTAAACAGATTTGGCGTATGAACCTTTTGTGTCCCTTTCAGGTGTGATTCAGTTGCAGAATTAACCTGCCCCTAATTATATTAAAGATTTATTTTTTTTTTTCACTGTAATACCAGGTAAAAACCGCTTCAGTTCATCCAAAAGGTACTCCCTTCCCATACCGCATTATTCCTTTTCTGGACTAGCATCGCTTTCAGAGCACCAGCTGCATGAGGCAGTGTAGCTCCAACCCAACCACAACCCCAGCCAGCACCAGCCCTGCTGCTGGAGGGGAACCCAGCTCTAATTCAGGAGAGACAGAACTGCCCGGGTGAGCGGTAGTAAGAGGGGCTGAGAGCAAACAAAACCCTTAGTATTTCAACTTAACCTTTTCTGGAGAGAAAGGGCACGTGGAGAATTTCAAGGCTATTTTATAAAACACAGAGGGGGAATAAACATCTACAAAAGAAATTAAAGCAATGTTTCACATGCAGCACAGGGCGTGATCCAAACAAAATGCTTCAGGGACCGTTTTGCTTCGTTTGAACCGACACATCCAGCCCTCTTTGTGACAGAGAGGGGACGTAATCACGCCTCACCTCGCTTGTCTCTCCCCAGCCTTATTGCAGCTGCCAGTGCTTGTGGCTGGGACCTACAGCACAGCGCGGTCGCGACCCGGGTGCTGCGCCATTTTCCAGCAATAGCTCTGAAAACAAACTCAACTCCCACTCTAACCCAGGGCTCCCTCTCAGCACAAAGCAGTACACACTCACACCAACCATAGAAATGTACCAGTTTTATTACAAAGGTTCTCAAAATTCAAAATAAAAGCATCTTTAAAAAACCACAATATATTCCCCCCCCCCCTCCCCCAGACACAAAGATACACTGATCTCTCTCGCTTCACATACAAACACTGAAGAGCGGGAGTGACACGTCACTCGGTTTCAAAGAGACTAAAAAACTCACGGTGGAAAAGGGGAAGAAAAGTATTTAAAAAAATAAAACATTTAAAAAAATAACCTGTGTTAAGTTAGCAGCATTATTAGAGTTGAAACCATCAGCAGCGCTCCGTGGGAGGTACAGATCCTCTCATGGCCAGAGGAATCCCCCTGAGGAAGGAGAGCAGCGAGTCAAAACTGCCTGCCCAACTTCTGCAAAGCATTTCACCAAAAGCTCATCTAATGATCAGCTGTACAAAACGAGATGCAAAAGAAAGGCCAGTTCTGGTCACGAAAGACTTTTGGGTGTGAGATAATGTGTGGGAGTAGGAAGAGGAGTAGTTATAAAAACATACAGAGCCCCATCTGCTGTTCCCTTTAACGATAACAGCTCAGAGGGCCGACAGAAAGGTTCTCCGGATTTACTGGCCTTGAGAGCAAGAGAGAGGAAAGCATCCATTTGAAAACATTTCTACTTCACTTCAAGAGTTTTTCAGTGAGTGACGTAAGAGGTTTCAGCCAGGATCGGCCTTTAGGGAAGCTGGGAATTTCTGCAGTGGTTTGAGCCTAGGACACAGACCGGTGCTGAGAAAGCACATTACGGCACGCGCAGCCGAGGGAAAACAAGCAGGAAAAGCAAAGCAGGCGGCCAAACGGGCAGTAACTCACTTCCTCCCCCAAAGAGGGGCATAGGTATAGAAAAAAAAGGTATAAAAATTTCATCCCTTCTCTTCCTCCAGATGCATAATGCTGCCACGCTAACTGGATGGGCAAGATCTTGGAAAATGTTAACCGCCACATTTGGGTGATTTTCATTTTGCATTTTCCAGATCTGCACCTGCAGGGCTCTCGGGCTGATTCACCAAAGCGCTTTTCAGATTGCTTTTAAGCTGCTTCATCTCTTTCCACAAGTTTGCTGCAGGGAGGTAGCCAACTCTATTCAAGAACTGCACTATTTGACCCTGAGAAGCGGCACCAGCTTGCAGTTACTTGCCATGGTGGAATCAAACTGAAGACCGAAGGAACAGTCAGTCTCGCACAGGCTTTGTTTGGGAACTCAGATTCTCCCACAAAAAAAAAAAACACCAAAAGAAAAACAAGGAAAAAAAAAAGGGAAAAAAAAAACCAAAAAGAAATTTCATGGCCGTCTTTCCACCTAACCTGAAATGCAGATACTACTTCTACTTAAATTATTATTTTCCAAGGGTGGTTATTTCAGAGGAGAGAGTAAAGAAAGGAAGTGATTTTTTCTTTTTAGACACACTAAGGAGAGGCAGTGGAAGGCAAGAGTGAAACTTCCCAGTCACCAAATCTGGACAGTGCAGGTCTGTCTACTCCGCAGAATCCTTCCTCTCTGCTCCCAGCGGAGTGCAGCAAGGAATAATTTACAGTTCTCAAGTCATTTATATATTTATATAGAAATATATACAGAAACATATATAAAATATAAATCCTGTGGAATGGGAGGCAACCAGAGGAGCTAACCTACGACAACTACGCACTGACAGGTACTGTTCAGCTGCAGCCATCTCAGGTGGATTTCGTCTCTTCCTTCACCCTGTGGAGGCAAGCAGTGAAGAATTTGGTTGAAACAACTCAGGCTGTGCCCAAGCTTTAGTAACAAGCCAGAGCCGCAACCTTAAAAGTGCTCCTTACGTGGCCCATCTCATCTAAAACTTGTAACGTGTTATTGAACAAAGACACTGTATTTTTGATCCCTTTTCACCGAGGGCTCTGCTCTCACAGCACTTTATCAGGCCTGCTGTTCTACACATGCCAACTTCTTCTGTGACAAACTACCACATCTCTCCTCCAACCCCTCAAGTTGTGCAACGTCCCACCGGGGGCACAGGTGAAGGCACAGGGAAGTAGAGGCCCAGCCATTTAATCGCCACGCCAGAAGACAGGGCTCACCCTTTGGGTTCTGCTTTCTCCTCTTTTGCTTTTTCCTCTTCTTTCTCATCTAGGGGAAAAAAAAAAGACACAGAGTAACGCAGTAGGCAAGTACACGCCAGGCAAAGTTCCACAGAACTGGGAGGTCTTCTAGTCCTAGCTCTCATGCTTACCTTTCTTCTCCTCTTCCTCCTTTTCCTCTTCTGTTTTCACACGCTTAGCTTTCTTAAAGTTGGCAACATTTTTGCGCCCTCCTTCCCCTTCATCTTCAGAGTCAGAAAACTCTTCATCACAGGATATTCTCTTATCAGAATTGCGGACTGAGTGCGAAGGGGACAAGAGGTGGTTTGAGCAGATTTAGAAGTCAGGAGACACCAAGCACTAACTTCTCCAAGTACATCGGAATGAACAAACGAGCCTACGTAAGTCAGAATCAGACCATGATGAAAACACTTCGTCTTTCTACCTGCCGTATCTTTTAACCCATCACTCCGAACTGCTCATGCCCAAGATCCAAGATCACATGTTACGACTTGGATTAGGTACAGCGTGATGCCTAGACTTGACAGCGTAAGCAGGTTAACCAGCCTCACACTGAGAAAATCTGTCTGCCAGATCTAAAGGCCACCAGCCAAGCTGGATATGAACTAGCATTTTCACTGCGGAAGACAATTTCTGGGATCAAACCTGACAGCCTCCCAGAAAGTATTCTGTCATAGCACCTACACCGCTGTTTAAATTCTCACATTAAAGCCTAGGTTCTCCCATTATGGAAATCATCTGGCAAAAGTGCCATTTCTCCAAAGAACAAGAAATCTATCAGCCCTGCGGTGCTCAGCATCATTGCTTTATCTTACAAAATTAACCACAAAGGTGGGAACAGATTCAACTGAAGGACTCCGCAGTAGAGATATATCTAAATCATACAACCTCCTCCCTTTACCAAGGGAACTCAGTTTAGAGCCTGCACCCTCCTCCAGCTAACTGATCCTGTTCACTTTCGCACCCACAGGCTCTGAACAGTGCAATTCCCAGCCGGGCAACGCAACTACGCCAGAGACAAGCACATACTTGAAATGCGTTTCTCAGGATCTTCTTCCTCTTCATCTCCACTGTCTTCCTGAACAGCATCCTCAGGAATTGGCTGCATCTGGACGCCAGGGGCATGAGGCAGCATGCGCAGATTCTCAAAGAGACGTTGCCTAGAGCCAGCCAGGAAAGGAACACCTCCGTCAGCAAGATGCCACCCACGGCTGCGAAGCCCCCGGTAGAAGGTGTCAGTCTCGCAAAGAGGAGCAAACACTTACTTGATCTTCTCGAGATACTCATTGGTATTCTGGTTAGTCATGTTCGAGGGACTGATGTGGAGCTTAAAGTCTGGTCCAAAGTACTCAAAATAGTCATTATATGGAAGCTCTGCAGGCAAGTTAAAAAGGAATAAACACCAAATTACCACCAGACTGGTGACGGAATACCACAGACACATTGTATTTCTACAGGAAAGCACAACTGCATTTACCCAGGCATAGGAGCCGAGGGTCTCCTAGCCCAAATTCAGATCAAAGCAGACAAATTAGCAACAGTGCAGTGAAAGCTTACTTGGCAGTTAAACACTGTCAGTGCACACAAAAGTTTTCAGCAGGTCATTTCACTCCAGTAAGACAGCAAGGCTGCTGGGTACCTTTTGCTGGACAGGAGAGCTACAGGACTAGAATGCAAACAAGAACAGCTACTGCAAATCAGGACATCCAAAAGCTCTTCCACAGTAATAATCAAGAGCTCATGAAACATCTTAGGGCTGCCGCCTCTCCCACAGCACCATCAGTTCCCTGAGCTTTGTTACTAGAGTGTCATTGTCCCTTAGTCTTGCTTCAAAGGCTCCAGTGGAGACTTACCATTGGGAATTTCAGTGTCCAAAGCCACAGCAGTCTCGTAGGTCCAGCATCTAGCCACGTTGCGGATTGTATAGCCACCTCCTCCCAGCATCAGCATAGGCAAATTAAAACTTTTCACAAACTCCACGCACTTGGCATGACCTGCAGGAAAAGCACAGGGTGGGAAGGTAATAGCCTCATGGCATGAGAAGAACAAACTTTTCAATAAGTGTAATTATATCAGCTATGCCAGTTCAAGACAGGCACTGCACGGTACTCTTACCTTTGATGGTCAGATTAAAACAACCCAGCCTGTCCCCTGACAGAGAATCTGACCCGCACTGCAAGACAACTGCGCTAGGCTGGAACGTCTCCATCACTTTAGAGATCACCTAAACAAGAAACCCGTTGTTACGCACTCCCCACAGGACAGCGTCACAGCAACACAGTAATGGCCATGTCAGCAAGCGACATGAAGACATCCCTAGTGTTGCCGCAGCTGCTGACTCCCCTACGTTGGTAACAGTGAGGCTCTTACAAAGAGAAGCTTACTGACGGCAGGCTGCAATTGTTAGGGAGGAATATCACCCCTGAAGTCTTATCACAGAAGAATGAACGGATCTCCCCAAAGAGCGGCTCCACGAGCCACCCAATGACAAATATGACCTACAAAGAATCACTCAGCAAAGACATCTTCACTTACCGGTTTGAATATTGCTTCATAGGACTCATCATCAATCCCATCCCGGAGGGGATAGTTGACAGCATAGTACTTGCCTTTGCCTGCACCAATATCCTATTAGAGTGAAAGACAGGAGAGACCATAAGTCACCAGAGAACCAACTACAACACGTAAATTGTGCCCCAAATTAGGAAGGGAAGTCTGGGATTCCATCAGTGCAATCCGAATGTAAGCCGAGGCTCTCATGCACAAGTACTGTCCCGGCGGAAGGCAGCAAGAGTCAGTTGACTCCAACAGCAGCTTATTCGGCCAAAGTGGGTGCATTTGGCTGTCAGTGCTCAGGGAAGAAAAATCTACAACTGTCACCACTTTCCTGTCACTGTGAGCACACAGGATCTCGCTTCGCTGGCAAAAACCACTCTCTTACATGGCAACAGAACCAGCAGCCAAAATTCTAGTTCCAAACCTGTATGACTGCAGACACGCACAGCCCAAAATGCCAGTTTGTGCTGACCGTACAGTCTAGTAACCGGAAGAATCTATTTTTACTTTAAAATAGATAAATTTTTACTTTGCCATTATCTCTTTCATACACAAGCGTTTTATAAAAAAAATTATTTTATTTATGCTGCAGAGTGGCTGCACCAGGAAAGAATGCTGATGCTGCACACAAATTCACATCACCAGCACCAAACTCTGGGAATTTAGATCAGAAAAATGTAACTCCACTAAAAAACACATAAAAAAATGTAAAGAACCTTTCACCCCTGAGAACAGCACTCTGGCAATGCCAGAAGTCACAAAGCGAACCACACCTGCATCTGACTTGAAAGAGTGACACAGTTCACACCACGATTCATTAACATCTAGAACTGACTCATAGGAGGAAACGCCAACAAGATAAACCATGACACACAAAGCACTCCCTCACAAACTTTCATCCAAAAGCTCCTGTGACCAAGCTTAATATGCAAGTACTTACAGATGACCAATGTGCCACCTTCAGGGTCACTTTTCTGAGCATAATCCCACCATAAAGAGACTGGTATCAAAGCCTTGGTTTTGTTACTGTACAGGCCATGATGGCAGGAAAAATGCACCCACGCCAAGAGCCAAGCCAGCTGCCTCACATATACACCTTTCCCTCAGAAAAAGGATGCCACTTTGACAGGAAAACCCAGGAGAGCAGTGATTCTAGTTAAATTAGTACGACAGCAAAGAGATGGAAGAGACCACATTTCGGGGTAATTTTCTGCAAAGCCTTCACTCTCACCCGTAGGTCCCCTGTTCCTGGGAAGTACTCTCCGTACTTATGAAAGGAGACGGTCATGACACGGTCTGTGGTATAAAAGGCCTCCTCCACGCCATCTCCGTGGTGAATATCAATGTCGATATACAGCACTCTCTGGTGATACCTAGGATCAGAAAAAAGGCAAAATGCTGCATTTCTTCAGAGCAGAAACTGCCCTCACCAGCAGAGCACATGGGAGGAAAGCAAGGAACTTGGTGCTAATGCCCAGGCTGCACAGCCACCAGCCAGCTCCCTCTGGAGTCTACAAGCAAAAGAGCCACGGAGAACGGACATATGCCTTGGTCAGCAGTGGAACACTGAGCCACAGGGGAAAATAAAGTGGCTTTTGCTGCTGCAACTGATCTTTGAAGGCAGACTCAACTTAGTTTATTCAGATTCAGCCAACAGACTGCATTTTTACGTCCAAGCCTCCCACTGAGGTTTGCCGTGAGCCAAAAGCTGTCACATATTACAGCTGTGCTCCCTTTTCCAGGGTGGACGATAGAGAGAAGGGTCTAAGAGCAACCACACAATGCTCCAAGCCTTTGGCCTCCTGCACAGTGCCACCGCTAGACATACCCCTTCAGGAGAGAAGGTACCGCATCCCAAATAATAGCTGATTAAGCCCTCCCAGGAAAATACTGCTAAAAAAAAAAAAAAGCAACATAAAGAGCAGACTGGGAAGAAAGCACAAAGGACTCAGAGGAAATGCAGCAGACCGGATGAAGAAAAGGGGTAAATAGTACTTCCCGTACTTTAGGAGCTCCAAGATAGCTAAGACGATATCGTTGACATAACAGAAGCCAGAAGCCTCCGACTTTTTAGCGTGGTGAAGGCCTCCCGCCCAATTCACAGCAATGTCTGTCTGTTGCTTGTTCAGCTTCACAGCACTGGCTGTTGGGAGAATTACAAAACGTTAGCATGCCAGCAAAGACCCCGTGACAGAGACCGAGGGGCAAAGCACAGGTCCCTTACTATCTCACCATTGCTCATGTGTGCGTTTATAGGTACTTTACAAAGCACAAGCCCACGGGTTTAACACTGGATGTCTCAACAGACTAAGAAAAGGCAAGGGAAGAGAAACGCAGCTTCTGCTTTGCCTGCACACACTTTTCACCACTCCCCAGATTTGCCTCAGAGCACGAAATCTGCACAAACAAGTCCACAGCATTCTGGCTGGGGTCACAGCTGAAGAGAGCTTAGATTTCTCGATGCTCTGAACAAAAGATTTTAATGAAAGGTTTTACCCAACATATATTTAGGTCATTCACTGAATATGCATTTAGGCAAAGGAAGTTCTCTTCCCCCAGCCCCTTCATAAAATTTCTGCAAGTTTTGCAAGTCTCCCAGGATCAAAACAAATGCTACGTTCTGTGGAATCTGCAGCCTTGGGACCAGAGAGAGCAGCCACTTCAAAAAACGCTGCAGTCAGTACTTGTACGTAGGGCTGAACTGTGTCACAGGAAATAAAGGCTTCGAGATGTCATTGTGGGAGTAGCAGCCACAAAGCTTTAAGGCCTGAGCACAGTAACACAGTCCTGCAATACACACTATTTCTGCAATACACACTGTTTCTGCAACAAAGTATTTGAAAACAGTGAAAGAATTCTAAATGTTTCAGGTTCTATTTTGCCTCCTGTACAGAGACAGTGGCTTTTTGTTAAAAACATCAGATAAGGTCACCCGTTTCTTTCATTTCCAGGTTATGTCTGCCCAGAGCAAGGTTTTTACAACTTTTGTCTGTAAATCTCATGTTGATTTTTTTTATTAAACCCTTGTTGCTGCTGCGGTTTTGTTTAAGTCTTTGCTGGCAACGTTGTTATACCACTTACAGAGTCCTTCACCTATCCAGCGAATTAACTTGGACCAGCGAAGATATGCTGAACAAATGTAGAGGAATATGTCAATATACAAGGCTTGAACTCTCGCATGGGAAGAAATCGTTGTCTAATTGCTAAGGAAATCAGAGAGAGGTTGACAGGGCTTCCCCACCACCACCTACTACAATTTATTTCCTGGAGAGAAGTCCATTATATACCTCTGTTTAAAAGAAAAGAACGTACGACCTGTGAGCTTACCAACTGAGCCTCCAGCAGAGAGCTGACAAAACTCAAACAACCCATCAAACACAGGGCAGTCTTCCCCAACGTTAACTTGAAAAGAGTACAGAAGAGTTAGTAAGACAAAATCACAAATAAATGGCAGAGCCTATACCACCACTCTGACCTTAAAAGATAAGCAGGTAAGCAATCAAATATTTTAAACAATGAACTACCACACACAAATAATAAAACATTGATGTCATCAACCTGAGCGTTGCCTGATGAGGCAAAAAGGCTGCTGCTGTAGGGAAGATGCTCCTGACTTGTAAGAAAAAAGGAAAGCAGGTCCCGGGAGCTCCGGCGAGAACCGCACGCCATCTACCGGGGTGCGCTACAAGGGATCCAGAAACCAGTCCATCTCGTTGGAAAATGAGAGGGCGGAGAGGAGATGCTATCAGTAAGCGCTTTGTAATACCGATACTCGTCCTCAGCAGCAGCTCAAGCCGCGCTGGTTGAGACGGCACATTTACAGTATTCTGCTCTGCTCCGGCAGCACAGACTGGCCACCATGGGCACACATGGGCCGTGCAAAACAGGGGCCAGCACCCTTCGCCACCCCACGGGCACTGTGCCTTCAGGGGGGAGTAGTGCTGTTTCCCACTACAGAGCTAACCCTGAGCTCCACTACACAACCCCACAGCAAGCGAGAAAGGTCTTTGCTCCCGTTTCCTGCCGTATTGCTGACGAGGAGCGGAGAAAGCAGAGGGTGCCAGCACTGCAGGAGAACGCAGGGAGATGGCAGAGTGCTGTGTACCGGACAAGAAGTTTACATCCACATCTGTTCTGTTACACCCTGTGCATTCCTTTTACTTCACATCAGACAGTTTTTAAGTTCTCAGCAGTACTGTAGTTTTGGCCTGTAATTTCTACTGTAAATAGTTTCACCATTGAAAATAAAAGAACAACAGACTTGTACTGAATCTAGATTTTGCAAGATTTGCTTCAAAAACAACAACAAATAATCTGTATTTTTGTAACAACATCTGTAGAATGTTTACTTCTGTGCTTAATGAGAAAGGCACAAACAACACAGTTCTTCCAGCATTAGAAACTCGTCAGTGCACGGTCTCCACAAAGACTGTGTGATAAGGGAGTCTGAATGGTCCCAGTTCGGGACAGGGATCTCTGAAAAGGACAATACCCATCAGGAGGCCCAGAAGGAAGCAATTGTTCCCACTTTCCAATTGTTTCAGCAGGGCACGGTGACTGGCAGTGTTTGAATAATTAATTCCAAGAGGTGGTTGGAAGGTCTCCCTGTTAAGTGAGCAGAATTCAAGTCACTGATTTCTGCACACTTCCCATGACAACAAATTAAACTTCTTGCCCTTTAGGTTACAGAGTAGTCTTCCCAAGTCCTCAGGCAGGCAACACGGCATCAGCAGAATGAAATTAGAGACTGCTCATTACCTTCGCTGCCCCTCAGAACATTGTGGGCAGCACTGACAGTGTTTGAGGGCATCCCTCTGCTATACCTGGCAAAGACAGGAGCTGCTGGGTAAACAGAAGGCAATTGGGCTTTTCCCACCAGGAGATTCAAAGCAGCCAAGACTGCTAATGAGGGGTGTTAGTAACAGGGGTCAATGACTTGACCGTAGCCATAAAGCTCTGGTGGAAGATGAGGGGCAGATGCCCCTTGTTCCTTGCAATGGGTGGGTGAGGAGCTTTGTACGCGGGAGAGCGCAACCAGAGAGAGCCAAGCATTAAAGGTGGAAACATCCTTATGGAAACCCTAGCAGCTATCCTCCCCACAAAGGGAAAGCTGGAGCACCAAGCAGGCTACAGAGACCTGTCACTGCACTTGGGAGCGGCGATCTCGTCTCCTGTATCCCTAATCTCTGTTCTGAGCCTCCTCTGATAGTTCTCTAGCTACACAGAGGCTACCATTTTGCAGGTCTCATTGAAGAAAATCTCTGTTCTTCACATGGTTAAGATCAATTTTCATATTTTGCCTCCTTCAGGTAAAAATAATTCTGTGGAAGTACAGTACTGAAAATGTTGACTACCAGAGAGAGCAGAGTGGGTGTTTATGAGCCGTATCAGCTTCATGGGTAAACAGTTCAGTCTGTGTAAATATGTACTTTGGTATATGTCATTTGGTATATTAAGGCCTATCATTTACCGTAGGAAGTCTTTCAACGTATATTACTCATGAACCATATTACCCACTCCTCTTACATGCTTGTGCCTTAATATCTGTCCCCTTCAGCTCACATCAGGTTTCCAAGTGCCTCGACTTCAGATTCAAGACCTGTATTTCTTCTAAATTGGAGATTACACTTCACACAAATGAACCCCATGGGCTAGTAACTTTTTTCTGCTCTCAAGGACTGCAGTGTGCAAGACCAAAATACTGTTTTGTCTATACTTGCTAGAAACCTAGTTTGCTGCAGTCATTGCCAAAGAACATGAGCTCAGAGTTGCAGAGACACCAAAAAGAACGGTTTCTGTAACACTAACGTCACCATTAAAGGGCCCTTCCATGGACTGGAGAAGTCAGAACAAGAGATGAGCTCACAGAATAAGTCATTCTATCACAAAGTGGACAGGTATCATTGTGCTCTCCCACTTCCAAACTGCCATTGCCCTGAAAACCCTTCAGAGTTACTGCAGATTTTGGACACAATTGATGAGTTGGGGTTTTTTTTTGTTTCTTTGTTTTAAATTACACGATCCTTTCCCACCTCAATACCTCTGTTTAAAGATAAGCAATTACACAAAATAGATGCCGCTCGTAAATGGAGAAGTTCAGTCATTTCTGAGCCAGGAAGGCAACTTAGAAGAGTTTTAATCAAAAGACAAGACAAAAAAAAGACAGTCAGGTCAAAGGGTTTTCCTCAGCTTTTCTAGTATATTGGCTTGAGAGCGCCATTTTTAAAATGCTTGATTTACCAAAAAAATGAGAAACACTTAGGAAAGAGACAATTTTCCATGATTCTTCCTCCTTGCTTTAACACAAACCTCTAAAGCTGGCCTAGGATTCCCAGAACCACAAATTTTAACATTGGTAGGAATGACAGCACTACACACATAACTTACATCTTTGCATCTGCTTGCTGTACTCAGACATGTTATCTGGGCGAATAGACCTCAGAAATTTTATGTAGTCATCACTGTGGTACTTGGTCATTTCTTCTGCATTTGCCTTGTGAGGGCGCTACAAGGACAAAAAAAAAAGCAGCAAGGCTTGTTTTGAAACATACCTCTCTCCCCAGTTCCCATTTCCAATCACTGCCAATCTCAGATTTACTCTCAGGAACAGCAAAAAGCTCAAAACAGCAGCATTAAACAAGAGAAATTTATTTTCAAAGGCAAGAATGCCGCTACTGGAGACTGAAATGTATTACATATCTAGACAAAGAAAGCATTTAAGCTGCAGGGAGAAATGCAATTTTCAGGTCTCCAAAGCTTATCTGAAGCAAAGAACATCTCACTGCAAGCAATCAGAAGAAAGCACAAATACATCAGCGCAATTGTTCACTTTTTTTCCCTTTCTTCTTTGGCTCAACAACTTACAAGTCTGAAGCATCAAAATGAAATCCTGACACGTAAACTAAGATCTTTCATATGTATTTGTCTTCATCACGAGCCCTACACTTACATATATCTCCATCTTCCTGTAGAGGCCATAGTTCAGCAGTAGGTTGTGGGTCATCCGGATCCTGTGGGGTTTCATAGGATGTCCTTGGCCATAATAGTAGTTTCCAACATCACCTGGGAGCAGAAAGGACTTTGTTACAGCAGGGAAACCTATGAATTCCTTCAAAGAGAATCACAGCCGAGCCACAAGAGTCATCAGATCATCTGTCATTTTAACTGCCCTTCAGCAGTGCAGCACAGGGGACAGAGATTCCCATCTTGTTCGCATAGGTGTCTCCATGGATTCATAAAAGTTTATTCTAGGCTCAAATAAGACAGATATATGGAAATGAGAGTATGGCCAGACAGGGAATATTTTAATGCCAGTTCTGGGGAAGGCAATCCAGGCAGAGTCTGAGCAACTACCATCACACTGCACGAGTTAAAGAGGAGGGAGCTCCAGCTTCCTCGAGCACCACATTTGCCTGTCCTCCCTCAGCAAGTGACAGCTCTCCAGCGTCCTCTGTGATATCTCACCGAGAAACGCGACCGCGCTCCGAGCACAAACCCGCACGCCAAGAGGCATGCAAGTTTAATCCCGGCTCAGACAATGACTCATCAGCCGGCACACGTAGCCTCTTTGCCTCAGTTTCTTGCTATTTACCTAACAGAAACCAGATAGAAAACAGCTAATTCTGTGGATAATTAAACAGCAGCGCAGCCGTAGTTTTACAGCTCCAATCATTTTCACCCTTTATTACGGCTTGAAATCCTTCAGAAGAACCCCGGTCCCCACCAACCGCACACCCACGCAGATGCACCTGACGAACTATTCTATGGGCACCAGCGTTAACGAAGTTACATTCCTGCAAATATATCCCACAGGTCATCTCCCCAAGCGGATTTTTTCCCACCTAGCAAAAGCCAAGCTTGTGCTGCGCTCTCCCACAGTAGGCATCCCTAACTGGTTTTTTTCCACCTCCTCTCCCAGGGTACTTATTTTCATGAAACCTACAGAAATTTAACTTTCAGATTTCTACCTCCTGCCTGATTTGGCCATGAGAGGCAGAGATTCAAATTTTTCCAGGAGCAGGAAAGGCGCAGACAGCCACACACAGCAGCAATATCACACAAGCCTCATTTTCTTGGGAAACCAGACTAAGTTGTTCATGTAGTTGTACAACTCCTGATCGGTTCAGGAATCAGCAGACCCAAGCCGGTCTGGCCAGTGACTCAGTTGGGAGTATTAATATTTCATCACCAGTCTTAACATTCAGGAGAAACTGCTACTTCCTTGCAGCACACAGATGTAGTTTTTTAGTTTTTCCTCCTGTGGACATGGCCCTGTTTTCAGCCAAAGTAGATGCAAATGGTGCAAATCTCACACACAAACAATTGTGCTGCTGGAGTTTACCTGTCTGTGGCACTACGGTGAAATGAGGTGTTCTCTGCACGAAGGTATTTTAGTTGGGCAACTATCCCTACAGTAAAATCAGGTTAAATCAAGCTTTGGGGAACTCACTAAGAGATGCTCAAGACCGTATCTAGAAAATACTAGCACAAAACTACGCGAAGCTTTGAAAAATCATCATCTTCACTTCAGGCTGTCAGTGAAATGCCCTGGGCAAACCCCAACTTCCAGAGCCTGTTTGTGTTCACTCTGCTAAGCACATCCCGCCGCGAGCCCTACAGAGCAGCAGACAAGTTTCCCTGCTCGTGGACGTCAGCGCAGATTAAGAGTGTGTGAACTTAACACATCCCTCTTCCTGTCTGCCGGGGTGAAGCAAGCCCCTACAAGGGGACCTGAAAAAGGAGAAGTTACCGTTCAAGTTCAAACATTCCCACACACCCTCAGCACCCCTCAGGATTTCCATGAACGACCCTTACGATACCTGATTACCTTTTCCCCATCCATTCCATCCCACCTAGACCCTTCTCTGCAGCCCAGGTGCCTTCTCCGGCACAGGATGCCCTCCCACCATCTGAAGTGTGTGGCTCACAGAAGAGACCCACATGCCTTGCGGAAGAGCACCCAGGATCTCTCTTTGGGGAATTATCGCACTAGATTGCACTGCTCTAACCTCCCTGCATGGAAAATAAAAGACCATAACAAACTGGCCTCCCACAACTGCAGATTATGCCTTCCCTGACAATAAAAGCACACTTTCACCCTAGGACACACTGTGAATGTTTGCCAGCCGCTCGTAAAAGAGCAGGGGAAATAAGGCACTAAAACATCACCAGAGAGTAAATTAGCGAGGGCAGCTATAGACAAAGGTGTATAACACTAACTTCATGGAGTTACCGTGCAATAAAGGCTACAAGGATAACATCTCTGCTTAGCATTTTCAAACAAAATGACTGGTTGTTTCATATTTAAGACATCACTGCGTGCCTCTAAAGATTATAGCTTGTCGGAAAACTGACATGCTTCTTTGTGAACATATTATATTCCAAGGACAAGCATAAGTTTGCACACAGAGACCATTTTTTTTTCCAAGATCCAGGTCGCGTGCACATGTATGGCATTCTGGCACTCACTGCAAGCACTCTTTAAGTTTAAACCAAGCATTTTAGGGCCCAAGGCTCCCGCATTCGTGTTTTGATATGATGGGTGTTGCACAGAGATCAGTTGTGTGGTGAAAATGGGCTTGGTTTGGCTGCACCCAGAGCTCTAATCCAGACTCCTCCTCACCCTGCCCTCACGAAGACACCGGCTGAGTCAGAGACCCTGCAGAACTGTCATTACAGGTTACGAACCTACCACTTAGATTTGCTTTTCTAGATAAATAAAAGTCCTCGCTCTATGCCTGACACAAACATCAGTTTAAAAGAGCCTGCTTTACTGCTTGAACACTAAGCACATCTGCTTACTAGGAAAAAGTAGCAAGAAAAAGTTTTTATTTGATTTCAGACTAAAAACCACCATGAAGTAGAGAATTGCACGACACCTTTCACAGAGTGACCACAAACTCTATTAAAAATGAGCTCGCCCATCATCGAGGCACCAAGTCGCCCCTCCAAATGGGAGGCAGCTGTGAACGCGCAGAGGCGATGCGGCTGTGATTTCTCCCACAGACTATGGGGTAGAAGGGGGGAGGCTGCACAAAATACGCAGCTTGGGATTTGGCCAGCCCTAACACCCCGTTATTTCCCTACCCCGATGGGAAGATTACATAGCCCCACAGCAGTGCTTCCCCAGCCTCGTAAAAGGAAAGGGAAAAAAAAAAAAAAGCAGTCTACAATCCAGCCAAGTTCAGAGCCAGAATGAAACAATGCTCCTAGACACAGGAACTCCCTACAAACAACCGGGCTGTCACTCTGGCTCCCAGCGCCTTCAGGTTTGTCCCCTGCTGACAGCAACGCCGCTGACCCAAGCGGGAGCCTCAGGAGTGCCTCTTCCTCTTAATGCGGCTCAAGGAGCCTTCACCCCCCCCGCAGCCCGTCCTGTCCCCCAGCATCTCCCCAAGCACGCCCCCATCCA
>VXBO01011173.1:294327-305529 GCA_013400135.1 Rhinoptilus africanus | reverse complement strand
AGGGAGGAGCCCTCCAGCGTTGCCCGGGCCCGGCCCCGGTTTGTGCCGCCCGGGTGGGCGAGAGCGGGCCCGGGGGGGGGTCTGACACGGCCGGGGTCGGCCTGAGGGGGGGCTCGGCCCCCCAGCAGCACCCCGGGGTGGGGTTTGGTGTCAGCCGGGTGCATCCCCTGAGGGCAGCCTGGCGGCCCTGGGCCGCGGCGAGGCCTCCCGGCCGCCACGGGGGCAAAGGCCTTTATTTACCCCCAAAACCAGGCAGCGGTTGGGAGGAAGAGCATCCCAGGGCCAAGGGCTGGGGCAGCCACCGCTTGTGGGGGGGGGGACCCACCGCCGCTGGGGGTGAAGGAGGTGGCGAGGCCCAGCAGGGCAGGGGGAGGGGGCTGGAGGCCCGTGTGGGGCCGGATTTGCGTCCGGGCGAGCGCCGGGGCAGCGTGGTGGGCGCCCGCCGGAGCCCCCCACTCTTTGGAGTCAGTTATTGGCTTTGGCCATCCATCGCCTTCCTTGCAGGGGGAGGTGGGGTGAAATCCGCTGCTCCAAAGATTTGAAGCGCTTCAAATCTTTACTGCGGAGGTGCGGGAAGCGTTCGCCAGTGCCCCAGGGCGACGGGTGTGGAGTCTGTGGGGAGCTGGGAGCATCCCCGGACACCCCATCGCGAGGGTGTCCCAGCCACTGCTGGAGTCCTCACGGCTGCTGCTGGTACTGGCCCTCGGTGGCGGTGAAGAAGTCCTCCAGCACGCTCTTCATGTACTCAAAGGTGGGACGTTCCTCGGGCCTCTCCTTCCAGCACTGCGTCATGAGTTCGTACAGCTCCTGCGGGCAGTTGTCCGGCTGCGGCATGCGGTAACCCCGCTCCAGGTTCTGTATCACCTCGGGGTTGGTCATCCCTGCAAGGACAACGCACACGGCACTGCATTCGGGTCACCCCCACGTCGCGGGTAGCACCCTACATTTGCAAATCCCATGGGAAAGCTTCCTTCCTTCCCCCTTCTACCGCCCCTGAAACTCCCCAGTGGCTTTTGGGCCGTGGCTGGCCGTGTGCCTCGGGAAGCGGTGGAAACCATGGCGGGCTGGCAGGGAAAGGAGCCAGATGGGGCGGCGTGTGTGCGTGCGGGAGTGCATGCACGCACTCCCGGGTGTGCGCTTGCCTGCCCGAGTGTGCGCGAGCCCTTCTGCCGCGCAGCTGCCGGGAAATCCTGACCTGGATACGGGATCCGGCCGTAGGTGACGATCTCCGTGAGCAGGATGCCGAAAGACCAGACATCGGACTTGATGGTGAACGTTCCGTAATTAATAGCCTCCGGCGCCGTCCACTTAATGGGGAATTTAGCCCCTGAAAAACAGCAGGAGGGGAAAAAAATAAAACCTTATGGCTGAGCTGGAAACGCCCCTCTCTGTTTAATTTGATGTGACAACCCCGAGTCCGCTTCTGTCCGCCTGGGGACGAGCTGGGTTTGGTGACAGCCACCCCCCCAGCCTCAGCAGCCACTGCTTGGCTGGCTACAGAGCCCCCAGTGCGGGCTGGCACCCCTGCAGCGGGCCAGCACGTCTGTTCCTGCAGTAGCCACCAGATAGGGCTGTCACCCCACCACACGCAGGGTTGGGGAGGGGATGGAGGGGGGAGGACCCCCCTCTGCTGCACCAGGGGCTGCTCCTGGGGCATCGCGGGGACCCCCAGCAGAGGCGGGTGGGGGTTTCATCCTCCCGTGACCCCAAGCTGCGCACACCCCAAGAGCAGTGCTCGGGGGGGGACGTGCAGGGCTGAGGTCGGGGGGGGGACGCGCACCCTCGCGAGCCGTGTACTCGTTGTCCTCGATGAGGCGGGCCAGCCCGAAATCGGCGATTTTGCAGCACAGGGTGTCCGACACGAGGATGTTGGCAGCGCGCAGGTCGCGGTGGATGTAGTTCTTGGCCTCGATGAAGGCCATGCCTTCGGCGATCTGCGTGTCAGAATAATTGCAATTAGGAGCCGCGGGGCAGCCCCAGCTCCAGCCCCGGCAGAAGCCTCCCCGCCGGCAGCCCCGCGGCTCTGTCCCCCCCACCTGGGCAGCCATGTCCAGCAGTTTGGTGATGCTGAGCTTGACTCCTTCCGAGGTCTTGAGGAAGTCCACGAGGCTGCCTGCAGGGAAGGCAGGAGGTCTCAGCGCTGCCTCCCCTCCCCAGGCTGCCTCTCCGGGCTGGGTCTTGCAGCAACGACTTCACCGTCCTCGCAGCCCCCGGAAAGGTGGGCAGGAGTGGATGGGCAGGAGACCACGCTGCCCGCAAGGTCCCTTTCCCCCTGCCGGGGCTGAGCCC
Source organism: Rhinoptilus africanus (assembly GCA_013400135.1). NCBI lineage: Eukaryota > Metazoa > Chordata > Aves > Charadriiformes > Glareolidae > Rhinoptilus > Rhinoptilus africanus. Next base: position 303,240 of record VXBO01011173.1, on the reverse strand, counting down.
CGAGCTCCCAGCTGCTGGGAGAGCCCTGGCACAAAGGCAGAGCACGGAGAGGCAAAGGATGCCAAAAGCGGCTCGAGACAAAAAAAGCCATCTCTGACGGCTGGACGGGAACAGCCAGGAGCTGAAGGACCACGGCTCTGCACAGCCCCCAGCCCCCCCTAGCCGTGGTGGGCAGCGCCCGGGTGCCCTCACCCTTCTCCATGTACTCGGTGATGATGTAGATGGGCTCCTTGGTCACCACGGCGTAGAGCCGCACCAGCCGCGGGTGCTGCAGGTTCTTCATGAGGTTGGCCTCCGCCAGGAAGGCGCTGGGTGACATGCTGCCCTGCTTCAGGTTTTTGATGGCCACCTTGGTGTGGCCATTGTAGAAGCCTGCGGAGAGACGGGGCAGAGCGTGACGGGGCAGAGGAACCCCCCTTCACCGGGCATGGCCGAGGGGTGCGTGGCACTAGCGGTGCTGGCCAAGGAGGGAAGCGTGGGGGCTACTCTGTGGATCTAGAGCATCCCAGCCCGAGACTGAGCAAGCAAGAGATGCTGGAGATTGCAAAGGTTGGCTGGAGACGGGCAGAGGACACTTGCGCCCTGGAGGACTGTTGCAGCAGGGCCAGAGGACTTCTGGGGACAATCACAGCTCTGTGCTGGCCACCTCCTCGTCGAAAATCTGTAGCTGCATTTTAACACCCCAGGCAGTTATTTTTACATGTGGCTTTCAGCCACCAGAAGGAAAGGAAGCTGTTGGTTGTTTGGCTTTGAACAGGGGGGGCAGCTGGGGGGGTTGGGCAGCGATGCTGAAGCCTGGCTACCGCCGGGTGCCCCGAGGGGACTTTGGGGGATGGCCAGCACCCATGGGAGCGAAGGCCGGGACCCCGCTGCGGGGCAGCGTGGAGGAGAGTGGGGCAGCCCCAGTGCCTTCCCCCCCTGGGGGGCAGGAGGTTCTTTTGTGGCTGGGTCTCAGCACCTTCGGGGCCCCGCGCTGCCTCCGAGTCCCCGGCGTCGCAGCGACGGCCACATGCGGGACCGCGCACGCTGCCGGCGGGCCCCAAGCCAAAGCCGGCAGCTGCTCTCATGGCGAGCGGAGCCCGGCTCGGGGGAGACACGGGGCAGCCCCTGTGCGTGGACACCTGCAGCAGCGCTCCTGTCTCGGCAGCCGGTGCCTGCCCGGGCAGCCGTGCAGGGATCCAGGGTGGGAGGGATGGGAGAAGGGGGGAGCTTGGGATGCTCTGGGTAAAGCAGAGCTGCCCCTGGGCTACTCTGGCTGCTGGTTGTCTCCCTTCTTCCAGAGCCCATGGAAAAAGCCGAGGTCTCACACGTGGGTCTGTATTGCCTGCTCCATGCGAGACCCCCTCCCTGGCCCCAGGACACCGCGGAGCCCGGCTGACGCTGCCCATGCCGGTGCCCTCATCCAGGAGGAAGCACCCCGGTTTCACCCTGACTCACCCATCCAGACTTCTCCAAACTGCCCGGCTCCCAGCTTCTCCACCAGCTTCAGCGACTCCCGCGGCACCTCCCACTCGTCCTGCCACCACGGCTTCTGCGGCTTCTGGGTCCGGCAGGGCTTGCCGAGGCGGGTGCACAGTCCGTCGGGGCTGCCTGCGGCGCAGGGGGGGGCAGAGCCAGCGTCAGTGCAGACAGGGGGCACAGGGCACCCGGCACAAGCGGATGCCAGTGCTGGGGCACAGGGTCCGGCTTATCCTACCCCATCCCAGCCCATCTCCATCCCCATCCCGTCCCCTGCCTGCATCCCTGCCAGCCCCTGGACGGCACGCACGTGTGTAATACTCCACCAGCTCATGCAGGCTGCTGAAGGTGACGCGGGGGGAGATGTAGTACCCCCCGTTGTCCATGTTGCGGATCTTGTAGTGCTTCACCGTCTCACCCTGGTTCTGGTCGAAGTCCCTCACTGACAGTGAGTAGGAGCCTGGGGAGACGGGGACTGTGAGGGTGTGGGACCCCGGCACTCCTCCTGTGCTTCCCAGCGCCTTTCCCAGTGCCAGTGGCAGGAGATACTGGACCCACGGGACGGTACCTTTGGAGGTCTCGCTCTCCCGGATGAGGAAGGAGCCGTGTGTGTTGCCCGACGCCAGGAGCTGCCTCTCCGCATCCTTGCGACTGATGTTTTTGAAGAACCACCTGGGGACACGGGGCAGAGTTAGGGCCGGGGGGGGGGGAAATCAGGCCACCTTCCCCCACCAGCAATTCAGGGGACGCTCCTGGCACTTCCCCTCCTGCCGGCACACCTCCTGCCCGGGCATGGCCCCTACTCAACCCCCCCCAACTCACGGCTCGGGCTCCAGGCTGTTCACCATGGCCACGAAATTGTAGGGGATCAAACCCTCCTGGCCGGTCGTGAGCGACTGCGCCTTCCACCACTCCCCGCTCCTGCAAGGACACAGCGAGGTGAGGCCCCCCCCCAGCTGCCAGGACCCTGCAGGGACCCCCTCGGCAGCACCGGAGAGCCGTGGGGGTCGCACAGGGGTGGGTGCTGGAATGCCATCAGCGTTCGCTCACTCTTCCAGGATGCGGAGCTTCTCCCCCTTCCGCAGCCCCAGGTCCCCGTCGTGCTTGGGCTCGTAGTTGTACAGGGCCACCACCAGCTTATCTGGGAGGACAAGCGGAGGGGCAGGGTGGCGGTGGTCATCCGGAGGGGTGTCCACAGCCGCCCCCTGCCACGGCCAGACCTTACCTTGCAGGGGGGAGCACGGCGGAGTCGTGGCCTCATAGGACACCAGCGGATCTTGCACCTCAGAGCCATTGCGGATCAGCCTCTGAGAGGGGACAAGGAGACCTGTAAGCCCTCACCTTCCTGGGATTTGGCCATTCCACGGCCATCTCTGGAGGCTTTTGGCCACTGGGATGGGGAATGGGGGGGTGTCTGGAGGGATCTGGCCTCTAGGATGGGAAACAGTGGATCTGCTCGCCCCCTCCTCACCTGGCGCTTGCTGTCGGGCTCGATGGGGTAATTGCAGTGCTCACAGATGTCGATGTTCTCAATCCAGTCCTCGTCATAGTCTGAGCTGCAGCAGCAGCCCATGGTGGCTGCAGAGGGACGAGAGGTGACGAGAGAAGCCTTCGCCCCCACCCCGGCCCCAGCCCTGCCTCTCCTCCCGCTCCAGCACATCCCCATCCCTGTGTCCGTCCGTCCGGCTGGCTGCCCACATCGCGGGGCCCATCCCACCCAGGTCCTCTGCTGAACTGCAGGCATCCCCCCTGACTCCCCGTCACCACCCATATTTCCTCCTAATTTTGTTCTGGCTTTGTTAATTAAAAACACTGAAGGCAATTAGTCCCCAGCCTGAGGCTCCCCTCTCCCACCGGCACAGCCTGGCGGTGCCTCCTTCCCCAGCTCCTTCCCACCCTGCAGCCCTTGGGCTGATCCCTACCTTCTCCATCTAGACAACAATCTAATAATGAATATCCCATTAGTAATTAATACATCCTTGCCTGGCCCTGCAACGTGTTTTTTCATGAGGTTTGGCTGGACCAGGCGCCTCCCCGGCCCTAAAAGCGGCTCCTGGGGTCAGAGGCGGATGCGAGCGCTCCCCCACCCACGCGGCATCACCTCCGATTTCCTTCTCCCCGGGCTCTCAATAGCCCTCCCCGCGCATTCGTCCCTGTCGCTGTGCCCCTGTTTCTCCTGCGTCAGGGATGTGCCAGGGATTAAGCCCCCATCCCTGCTCAGGGTCCCCTCACCCTCGGCAGCTCCCCCAAAATGTCCCCCATCTCAAGTGTCAGCCCTGGCCATGGTGACACCAAGCCGGCGCAGGGTCCCCAGCACCGTGGCAGCCCGGCAGCGATGCCACGAGTGTGGCGTGGGCCCTGCCCCCCCCGGCCAGCTCCCACCTTCCCGCAAAAGCCCAGACTGGCACGGAGCCGGGAGCCCCGGCAATGCGTCATGTGGAAACGGCGGCCCACGGCCCTGGAAAAAAGCTCTTCCGCAGAATCCCCCACGCCTACACCACCGGGATTTCTCTCCACCAAGATCTGGTCCCCAAACTCTCTTTTCCAGGCTCTGCCCAGCAGCTCTGGGGGCTCTCTGGGGGCCCGGCTGTGGTTTCCGCAGGCGCGGGGTGCCAACGGCAGGGCTGGGAGCCCCGCGCCGCCGGGAGCCAGCCCAGGTGTCTCTGCCCCCAGCACCCAAAATCAGCGGCCGCTTTCACGAACGCCGAGCGGGAGCTCTTATCCGGCAGCGAGACGGCGCAGCTGTGAGGGTCCCCGTCCCCGCCGTGCCCTGCAGTGAGCCAGGTCCCCGTGGGGCTGGCTGAGCCCCGGGAGATGCTCTGCTGGGAGATGCTGCCCACCGGCACCGTTTTCTCCTGGGTTTCCTACCCGGGAGCCATTGCAGGGCTGCGTTTGGCACAAGCGCACACATAAATCCACCTCTCTGCGTGGTACCCCCACGGGCAGCTGGGGACACAGGGAAGAGCCTGAGCGGGGTCCCCAGGGAGGGTGTGGGGTCCCCAGGGTGCTGCCACCCCCCAGTGCCACCAGCCCTGGCCAGCAGAGGCGGCTGCCGGCCAGAGCCCCCCCATCCCGTGCTGCCGGGGCTGGTTTTGCAAACCAGGAGCCCCTCGCCTTGGGGACAGGGTGGCTGTTTCAGCATCCACGGCAGGGACATGGTGGCCATACCCACGGTGCCACTGCCACGGTGGCCGGCGGAAGCGGCTGATGAGCGAGTTTGGCAAGGAGAGTGCAGATGAGCAAGCCCCCCCCGCGTCACACGGTGTGGCTTCAGGGGCTCAAACGCTGAAAACCACCCTGCTGCCTTCAGCTATTGGTGACAGGGATTTGGGAGCCTCTCTGGCACCCGCGGAGGGGCTGGGCCGTGCCGCGGTACCCCACGGCAGGCAGGAGGAGCGGGCAAAGCCCCGGACATGCCCGTGCCCACCCCCAGCACAACCCCGGCCCCGCAGAGGAGAAGCCCCCGCTCCTCCAGGCCTCCCCGCAGCTCGTCAAAATGCCTTTACCGAAGGCAAGAGGTGCCAGGAGGTGTTTTTTCCTTCCTGCACGAAGCCAGGCTGGGGAGGGAGGTGCTGCTATTGTGCCTTTTTTTTTGTTGGTTTTTTTTTCTTTTTCTTATGTACTGAAGCCACAGCGCAGTTTCCACCCAGCAGCCGTTTCACCTGCGCGGTGCGAGGGCCACGCCGGTGACACGGGGCGTTTGAAGTCAGGTTTTTTGGTGACTGCATCCGTGCGGCAGAATTTCGCGCAGGGAGGCTGCCTGGGAGGGCTGTGTGGGCGCCCCTGCCCCCCGCCTCGCCGTGCCCCCGCGGACGTGTCTGCGTGGGCGCAGGCTGTGCACGCATGTCCTTGCACAGCCACCTACGCGCCTCTCCCCGGCTCTGCTCGGGAGCGCTCCTGGACCCCCCCGGCTCGTCCCAGCGGCGCTGCCCTGTGCTGGCCCTTCCGCGCACGCTGCTCCGGCCGGCTCCTGTCGGTTTGCTCACGGGCGTGAGGAGGGATGAAGGCTGGGCTGACCCTGTCCCTGATGCTCTCCAAGACTCACCGGGGTGTCCCGGCTGTCCCCGAGCCGGCTGTGACCCAGCTGGACAGTCAGCCCCGCGCTGGCGTAGCCCTGTGGAGACCATGGCCCCCAAGCTGCCATCACAGGGGAGAGGTGCTTGCACTGCGACAGCACCGAAACCAGGCGCACCTCCGCATCTGAACGCCCCAAACTGGGCAGCAGACCCCAACAGATCGGCGCTAAACCCCTGCCTGGCCTTGGGGGCTGAACTCCCGCTTTGCGCTTGAAACCAGGGCTCGGGGAGAGCCCAGCGAGGTGGCCAGTGCCCCCACCCCAGACAGGGTCCCCAGGCTGGCAGAAGGCGTCGGGGCAGCAGCTTTCATCCCACCTGGGAAGCCACAGAGGAACGGGGAGCACAGCCCCGCTCTCCCCATCCCTCGCCCCAGCACCTGCGCTCATGTTCCCCCCCAGCAAAGAGCCCGAACCCCCGTTTCCACCCCTCCGAGGCACAACCTCGAGAGCCCCTGGGGACCCCGCACCCTCCGCAGGCACACAGGTGGTCCCAGCTCCCATCCGGAGGCTGCGAACCCTCTCACCCCAGGTCCCCGTTACCTGCTGGCAGCGAGGCGAGGACCGACGGCACTCAGACTCCCATGGTCCGGCAGCAGGACCAAAGTCACCGTGCCTGCTCACATCCTCTCCATCCCCGGCAGGAGCGCGGCGACCCTCTGGGGAGCGGAGCCGAGCCCCCCGCACACGGGCGCGCGCTCCCCGCCGCCGCTCGCTCTTGCTCGCCGCCTGCCCTGGTTTCCTGCCTCATGAGCAAACTCTAGAGAAGCTGGTTCGCAGCTCGCGCACAACCGCAAGAGCTAGTGACAAACCCTGATGGCTTCCTGCCATCCCCGGCAAGGAAGGCCCCTGCTCTGGGTGCCCCCGGCCACCCGTCCCCGGGAACCGGGTGGGCAAGGGGATGCTGAGCCCCTTGGCCGGCGGGGGAGAGGGGTCCCACGGGCTGGGAGGTGTGCTGCGGGGGGGCCAGGCTGGTGGGGCCGTACACCAGCTGCCCTGACTCCATCGGACCCTGCGCAGCTCGTGGGGACTCATTCTGCACCCTGCAGCACCCACTTCGGCTGTCGCCACCGTGTCACCCCGGGCCCTGGCACCCCGAGAGTGCCCGTGACAGTGGCTGAAGCCGAGGGGACACGCCAGGCTGCCAGCCCGCTGCTTTTGGAGACAGCGCTGAGCAGAGCAACCACAACGCTATTGTCTCGGCTTTTGCGATCAAACACGAAGCCACAGGTACCTGCCGGCTGCTCTGCGGAGGCAGGAAGCCCCGCTGTGCCCGGGGGGGCTGCGGCAGCCGGGGGGGCACCATGGCAGTAGCAACACCCAGCGCAGCATCCACGCTGGCAGGGGCATCTCCCGGGGGCACAGCCCCGCTCCCATCGATGCTCGCCAGTGCCGTGGGTGCCGCAGGGATGGCGGGGAGCGCTGCCAGGCCCTGGGGTGTGCTGCAGCCTCGGGGCGCACACTGGGGTCTCCCCGTGTCCTGCTGCTACCCCAGGAATGGGAAGCAGCCCCCAAAATTGTCCCTTGGTCACCCCACAACTTCTCCAGCTCACCCCACAGCTTCCCCAGCACGGCTTACAAAAAGCATTCTGCGAAAGTCACATCCCCAGGCGGCAACTTCTTTTGTGAAGGGTTTGGTGTTGATGGAGGAAAGGAAGAAACCCCAAAGCAAACCCCTCTGGCGAGGGCAGCGTTGCCAGCCCCTGCTGGCACCACCCCCGGGGTCGCTCCTGCCCCCGGCGCAGCGCTGCAGCGAGAGGGGGCAGGATGGGGGCACAGGGGCTGCCCAACTCTGAGCGCGGCCCCTCACACCTCCCGGCCTCAAGCCTCAGAAACAACCCCTCCGTTCACAGCTGGTTCAGTGACGAGCATTTCCTGAGACGGCGCAGCCCGGGGCACCCACCCGCTGCCGGGGGTGCCCAGGGAGAGGCTGGCAACGAGCTCCTCGAAGCGGAGATGCCATCTCCCCCAGACGGCACCGTCCTGCAGCAGGAACACATCAGAAGCCGCCTATGCCATGAGCAGGAGCCCGGGGGAGAGGCTGGGGAAGGGGCAATGGCAGCACCATCCCTCCTGCCACCACTACGTCCCCCACTGCAAGGGTCGGGAGCCACATCTGGAGGCACAGGCGAGTGTCCGCGTACGTGCAAAAAAAGGGAAAAACATCAGCTCTCATCTTCACCTCCTTTTATTCCTCCTCAAAGGGCTGCTCCCCACATTTGGCTGACCACACCGTCCTTAGGGACAGGGCACAGGGTGCCCCAAAACACCCTGTACCCGACGGGGATGGTGGCATTTCCCATGCCACTGCGGCACGGCATTGCCCCCGGGGCAGGGCTGGCAGCACCACGGCTCCACACCCCCCGCCCCGAGGGACCTCACCCCGGGCAGCAGCTCCACGGTCCTGGAGGCATTTTGGGAGGGATCCTTGAGCCCTGCTGGGTCCGGATGCACCCATGGGTGCCCATGGGGTCCCGCCGTGCTCAGCAGAGGGAGAACCGTCGGGAGTTGATGTTCATGCGGGTGACGCCGATGTGCTTGAGCGGCATGGAGAGCAGGAAGGCAGCCTTGGGCGGGATGTTGCAGAGCAGGTCCGAGTCTTCCTCGCAGCCCTCGAGGCCGAAGGTAGCGTCGTCCAGCATCTCCTTGTGTTGGTGGCAGGCCTGCTCCACCTTCAGCCGGTGCAGCTGCGCCCGCAGGCGCATGAGCTGCTGCGCCAGGCGCTGGTCGGCAGCCTGCATCTCCTGCTGCGCAGGGACACGGGCATCAGGGACGGAGCGGGACCGGCCGCGGGGTCAGCTGCCCAGGCAGCGGGGCTGGGGCTTGGCCAGGGCACAAACCCAGCGGGGACCACGTGCACACGCGGCCCTGGGGTCAGCACAGAGCCCCCAGACCCCGGGGTGGGCACAGGGGCTGTGCCGGGCTCAGCTCGGATGCCCCCCCGTTTGCACCCGCGTGGCGGCTGCCGCCTGTGCCACCGTAAGAAAGCCACCGCAGCGGTGCCACAGCGGAGAAGCCCAGCACAGCCGAGCCACCAGCAGGGCAGGCAGCAGGGGGGGACAAGTGCAGACCCTGACAGAGCTGTGACCCCGCGCAGACCCCCCCGTCCAGGTGGCCAAATGCCTCGGGAGGTGGCCTGGAATGGCCAGATCCCAGCACTGCGCAGGGGACGTGGGCAGAGATGTGGCACGGCGGAGCCACACACACCTTCCAAAAATCCACACACACCGGCCGTGCTGGGCAAAGGAACAAAGTCCTCTGCTGCGGCTGGAGCACCCTGGCCCCAGCTCATCCCGTCGCCGCTGCGTGGGGTCGGGCTGGAAGCGCTCCCTCTGCACGGAGGAGCCCCACGGCCCCATCCCTGCCCACCCCTCCCGCCCCCC
>VXBO01011173.1:283746-293893 GCA_013400135.1 Rhinoptilus africanus | reverse complement strand
CCCCGCCTGCACCCCGCCATCCCTGCCTGCACCCTGAGGTCCCCAACTGTCCCCTGCCTGCACCCTGGGATCACTGCTTGCACCCCAGCATCCCCCGCCTGCACNACCAGTTCCCTGTCTGCACCCCGAGGTCCCTGCTCGCACCCCACCGTCTCCTGCTTGCTGCCTGAGGTCCTTCCTTGCACCCCAGCATCCCTGCTTGCACCCCACAGTGTCCCGTTTACACCCTGAGATCCTCCCTTGCACCCCGAGCTCCNGAGATCCTTCCTTGCACCCCAGCATCCCCCGCCTGCACCCTGAGATCCTCCCTTGCACCCCAGTGTCCCCTGCTTGCACCCCGCGATCCCTGTTTGCTCCCTGATGTCCCCTGACCAAGCCCACCAGTTCCCTGTCTGCACCCCGAGGTCCCTGCTCGCACCCCACCGTCTCCTGCTTGCTGCCTGAGGTCCTTCCTTGCACCCCAGCATCCCTGCTTGCACCCCACAGTGTCCCGTTTACACCCTGAGATCCTCCCTTGCACCCCGAGCTCCCTGCTGGTGCCCAACACTTCCCTGTCTGCACTCTGAGATCCCCCTCCTGCACCCCGAGATCCCGCTTGCACCCCACAGTCCCCCACAGCCGCCCGGAGGTCCCCGCCTGCCGCCGAGCCCCGCAGGTAAGCGCAGGGGTGGCCGGTGCAGGGGGTGCTGCCAGACGCCCACCCTCCTCCTCCTCACCCAGGGCGCTTGGCAGCAGCTCCTGCTCCATCCCCGGGCCCGGGGGTGCCCGTGGGTGCAGGCAGAGCCCCTGGGAGCCGGGGTCAGGCTGGTGCCGGGGGTCTGGCAGCGTTCGACGCAGCGCCGTACAGACCCAGGGTGGGCAGAGGACCCGGAGCTGCTCCCTGCGAGGCAGTGGATCCATTTTCACCAACCACTAAAAATTCCCCCCCCGCTGCAGGGCAGCCAGCACCAGGCACAGGGCACCCAGCTCGGGGTCTGGGCACTGCTGAGGAGCCCAGAGCCAGCTCAGCCCCCTCTGCCCCGTGCCTCAGTTTCCCCATCCGCGGTGACAGCATTGCTGGGGGAGGAAATAAGTCACGCTGCCCCGCATTTTGCAGTGAGGAAGCTCCGTATGCTATAGGTGACAATGTAAACACGAAGGGGGAGGGTGAGGCCATCGGGCCCAGCGTGACGCAGAGGGAAGAGGGGGGTTCCAGGCTGGGCCGTGCCGCTGCAGGATTTCCCCTTTCTCCCTCCAGCCCCGCGGCAGCCGCCCTCCCTCTGCCCGGCCAAGGCAGGCTACGCCGGGGCTCGGCAGCCGCCGGCACTGCCATGGAGTTCTCCGAGCTGATCAAGACGGCGACGGTGGAGAGCGTGGTGCTGTCTTGCGCGGGGCTGCCGGCGGTGAAGGGCACCCTGTGCATCACCAGCCACCACCTGCTCCTCTCCTCCTGCCCCGGGGGGGACGCCCAGCCCGGCACCGTGGAGCTCTGGCTGCTCATCCGCAACGTGGACGCTGTGGAGAAGAGGTGGGTCTCTCCCCACGGCCGGCCCCACGCTCCCTTCCAGACGTGTCACACTGCCTTTCCTGGGGGATATTCCCCGCTGCTCTCCTGGCATCTGTGGCAGGGCACGGCCACCCCACGGCATTGCCTGCCGAGCCTTGTCCCTCCTCTTCCTCACGGCCTGTGCCGGGGACGCCCGGCATTGACCTCCTCTTCTCCTCCCTGCCTCAGAGTGCAGAATTTAGGCTGGTACCAGCCCCCCCGGACTAATGGCTGCCCACGGGACACCAGGTTTGGCTTTTAACACTCTCTTGGCTCTGCCATCCCGCCCGGCTTCCTGCGAACCACTGCGGCGCCTGCCGGGCCCTGGCCAGGGCAGGGGGACGGTGGAAATCCCGGCTTCAGACAGGCCACCGGTGCCGGAGGAGAGCCAGCGACTCGCACAGCCCTCCCGCTTTGCCCCGCTCAGCTCTCCCCTGGGAAAAGGGCGGCTCTGTCGCGTGTCTGTCCTGTGTCCACGGACCTACAGCCAGCCCTGACCCCCCCCTGCCTCCCCCAGGCTCGCCGGCTCCTCCGGCACCATCACGCTCCGGTGCAAAGACCTGAAGGTGCTGCAGCTGGAGATCCCGGGCATGGAGGAGTGTCTCAACATCGCCAGCTCCATCGAGGTGAGCTCCCGGAGAGCCCGGACCGCGCCGTGCCGGGGCGCAAAGGGTTGGCAGGAGAAGGCGGCCGCCTGCAGTGTTTGCTCTCGCGCTGTCATTAACGTGGGTAAACACCGGCTCCCGGACAGCCTTGGCAGCGGGGACCCACGGAGCCGGTGGTGCCCTGCCCTCGCTTGCGGCTGGGACACGGCCAGGAGCCGGGAACAGGGATGGGGTTTGCACAGCCCTGGAGACATGGTGGGGACACCCCCACCCCTGACCAGCTCCACCTTTGCTCCCGCTCCAGGCCCTCTCCTCGGTGGACTCCGTGATGATGATGTACCCATTCTTCTACAGACCCCAGAGCCTGAGGCTCGAGGAAGGATGGCACCTTTTCCCCCTCGAGCAGTACTTCCAGCAGATCGCCTCGCAGGTGAGCCTGGAAGGGAGAGACCCGGCTGGNCCCAACCGAAAGCGCTGCCGCGAGGACGAGATGCTGCTGGGGACGGTCCTGGACGAGGGGGAACGGGGGTTTATCATCGACACACGGTCAGCCCAGGCGGCGAAGCAGGCTCGGATGACGGGGGGGGGCACAGAGCCCAAGTCATCCTACCCGCAGTGGAAGAGGCTGCATCGGCCCTTGGAACGGTGAGGAGCTGTGCTGAGGCCTGGCGCTCTCACGACATGGGTGATGACACTGCCCTGCCAATGCCACAGGGACTCCAACCCCCCACCCCCCCAAAAAAAAACCCCTCACCAAGTCCCTGATGCCACTTTCCTCCCCTCCAGAGGCCGCCCGCTGCAGGAGAGCTTCGTTAAGCTGGTGGAAGCCTGTAACGACGCCTCGATCAACATGGACCGGTGGCTGAGCCGGCTGGAGAGCAGCCGCTGGCTGAGCCACGTCAAGGCGGCGCTGAGCACGGCCTGCCTGGCCGCACAGTGCATGGACAGGTAAGGGGGGGCTGCCGCCCCCACGGCTCCCGTTTTTCCCCTTGCAACGCTTTCCGTGTGGCACAAACCTCGGGCATCGCCCCCATGGCCGGCGCTTGCCTGCAGGGAGGAGGCCAGCGTGCTGGTGCACGGGGCGGAGGGGACGGACACCACGCTGCTGGTGACGGCGCTGGCCCAGGTGATCCTGGACCCGTCCTGCNCCCTCTGCCGGGCTGCCCCCGCCCCCGCGTCTCCCCCAGACGAGCCAGTGGCGGTTGAGCGACGTGAACCGGGATTTCACCATCTGCCCCACGTACCCCCCGGCCGTCATCGTGCCGGCAGCGGTGGACGATGACGCCTTGCGGAAGGCTGCCCGATTCCGGCAGGGCGGGCGATTCCCCGTCCTCAGCTNTATCATCGACACACGGTCAGCCCAGGCGGCGAAGCAGGCTCGGATGACGGGGGGGGGCACAGAGCCCAAGTCATCCTACCCGCAGTGGAAGAGGCTGCATCGGCCCTTGGAACGGTGAGGAGCTGTGCTGAGGCCTGGCGCTCTCACGACATGGGTGATGACACTGCCCTGCCAATGCCACAGGGACTCCAACCCCCCACCCCCCCAAAAAAAAACCCCTCACCAAGTCCCTGATGCCACTTTCCTCCCCTCCAGAGGCCGCCCGCTGCAGGAGAGCTTCGTTAAGCTGGTGGAAGCCTGTAACGACGCCTCGATCAACATGGACCGGTGGCTGAGCCGGCTGGAGAGCAGCCGCTGGCTGAGCCACGTCAAGGCGGCGCTGAGCACGGCCTGCCTGGCCGCACAGTGCATGGACAGGTAAGGGGGGGCTGCCGCCCCCACGGCTCCCGTTTTTCCCCTTGCAACGCTTTCCGTGTGGCACAAACCTCGGGCATCGCCCCCATGGCCGGCGCTTGCCTGCAGGGAGGAGGCCAGCGTGCTGGTGCACGGGGCGGAGGGGACGGACACCACGCTGCTGGTGACGGCGCTGGCCCAGGTGATCCTGGACCCGTCCTGCCGCACACTGGGGGGCTTCCAGGGGCTGCTGGAGCGGGAGTGGATCGAGGTGAGACCCGCAGTCCCGAGGGGGCTGAGGACCCGAGCCCAGCTGGGCATTCCCAGCTCCCTTCACCCCCGTTATCCCCCCTCGGGGGTCCCGCAGGCCGGCCATCCCTTCCACCTCCGCTGCGCCCGCTCTGCCTACTCCCACGCCCGGCTGAAGCAGGAGGCGCCGCTTTTCCTCCTCTTCCTGGACTGCGTGTGGCAGCTGAGCCGCCAGTTCCCCTTCTCCCTGGAGTTCAGCGAGCGCCTCCTCCTCACCCTCTTCGACAACGCCTACGCCTCTGCCTACGGCACCTTCCTGGGCAACAACGAGAAAGAGAGGCGAGTGGGGCGGGAGGGTTTCCCCCGCCTTCGTGCTGCCAGGCCGGGCAAAGCGAAGCCCTCCCTGTCAACTGGGGCAAACTGGGGCAAACTGGGCCCCAGGAGCAGTGGCAGGGAGTGAAACGCGCCTCGACTCTCCCGCAGGTGCCTGTGTAAAGTGAAGGAGAGCACGCACTCCCTCTGGGCCTGGCTGAACCAGCCTGGGGAGGAGAAGAAGTACCTGAACCCTCTCTACTCGCACAACGCCCTGGTCATCTGGCCCTCCGTCGAGCCCCAGAGCATCCAGCTCTGGCAGGGTAAGCTGCCCCCCGCGCCCTCGAGACCCACCCTCGGCTCTCAGCTGGACTGGGAGAAGGAAATCAGGGAAGCCACTCTGCTTTTCCCGCTCTCTCCAGGGCTACAGCAGGTAACACACAGCCCCTCCTCCCCTAGGTTTATTCTTCCGATGGATCCGTTCATCCCAGTACCTGGATGAGGCCTGGGCAGAGATCCAGCGGTTAGTAGAGGGAAACAATCCCCCCGTCAGAGAGAGCGCGGGGAAGAGGCTGAGCCGCTCCCTCTCCGACCCCGCTGCCCAGACGGAGAACAAAAGGTGAACGGCAGAGCGGACCATTCGGCCCCCGCGGGCTGCCGGGCCGAGGTGAGCTGCAGCTTTCAGCGGGAAGCGCTGTGCGGGACACAGGCCCCGCGGAGCCCGGAGATCAGCTCCGGGAGGGGGGCACAGACTTTATTTCGCAGCCTCTGGGCCGCGCAGACGGAGTTGTTTCAGTAAAGTGTCTCGCAGCCCACACCTGCTTTGTCACTCTTACGTAGGGGCAGGAGCAGCCCTGCTCCCTCGCAAGCGGGGCTCTCGCCCGCTCTCCTGCCCGGCAGGATTTCAGCAGCGCTCGGACCGGGGCCGACAGCGGAGCAGAAGGGCAGGAGGCAGCGGGAGGTCGATATGCCCAGCAGCATCGGCCTCCGGCAGCTTCCGTCGTGACCTGCCTGGCTCACGGCCCCTGCCAGGCACAGTCCACGCAGCAAAAACTAAGGAGAACACGCTGAACCAGCAACACCCTCTCCGCAAAGGGCACGCCGGCTGCGGTTAAGTGCTGCGTCAGTCGCTCCGAGCCAGCTCGGGAAATCTACCCTTGAACCCAGTTTCGAGGAAGGAAAGAGATAGAAACCACCCCTCCAGCCAGACAGGCGGAGGGCGAGAGGGCTGGAAGGATGAGGATTTGCAACACAAGCGTCCTAGCGCAGGAAATAACTGTTCCATGAGGAAAGTTGGCTCAGGGTCAGTCCAGCAAATAAACAACGCAGCACAACTGGGTGCGTGCGTGTCATCTGGAAAACAATGACTGGACGCTGTGCTTCCAGCCTCTTCACGCTTCAGGGCCGGCCCCAAACCAAAGCTGCAGACCCTCCCCCGGACAGAGTTACCCCGCGGCGGCCAGAGGCCCCAGGAGGCGCAGCACTGCTCTCTGCGCTCCGGCGGGAGCCAGGCACTGCGCAGAGCCAGGGAAGCACAGCGCTCGGGTTAATTTTGTTCCAGATTGAAAAAAACCCAACCCCAACAGAGGTGCTTTTCCTTGTGTTTATAAAAGATTTCTATTTATTTCCTGATGATTTTTTTTTCTCCCCTGATGTATAAATATGCCCAGCAGGGCAGGAAGCTAGCATCCCCCGGGGCGGGCAGGCAGCCAGCCCAACTCCCTCCCTCGCCTTCACCACCTCCCGTGAAAGCCAGTCCTGCCCTTTCCAGCCCGTTGGGTGTCTGGTTCCCCACCTTCAAACAACCCCCCCACTTTGCTGCTAACTGCTTCCTGCTGCCTCCTGTGGAGCAGACTAACGTCAGGCCTCACAACAGTTCTGCGCAGGAGCCGATGGATTGGAAAAGGAGAGGAAATCCTCCTTTAAGCTTCAAATTCAAACTCAAAATACTGGGGATCAAAGTAATGGATGCGAACATAGCCATCCTCACCGCCGCTGCTGTAACTGTACGGGAGGAAAGACAAGATACAGTCACGGATGTTGTCAGGAGCTCAGTGTCTAGGTTGATACCAAACAGTGTGAAGTCTGTTCTCATATTCTCCTCCAGAAACTAATAAAGGAGTCATGATACAAAAAAAAGTATCAGTGACGCAGCCACAGTGCGCGACAGGGTGTAAGTGTGAACCCCTCGCCAGCCCGGGGGGAGGCAGCAGGGCTGGAATGGGAAGGAAGGAAGATGCTGGCTCAACTCCCACTGCAGAGCTCCTGGGAGCCCTGCCATATCCTGACCAAAAAGTGGGCTTGCAGCTGGGGGATGCTGCAAGAGCCACAGAGATCCTCACCTCTTCCCGTCGGGGTGAAAAGCAACGCTGTTTATTGGACCAAAGTGACCCTTCACTCTGCCAAACTCCTCTTCAAAAGCCAAGTGGAAGAACCTGAGAGAAGGAAGATTTAAATTATCACAAGTCGTCAGGAGCCTGGTTAGGGACACAACCAGGGTTTTCTTAAAAAAGCCCTGCAAGTTTAATGACTCCTCCAGCACTGCCACGGGAAAGATGCTCTGGGACAAGCACCCCTGGGCTGCGAGGACTCGACCCTGCCAGAGGAAAAGGACCAACCTGGCCTCAAATTTGCCAATCCTGGTGGAGGTTGTGGTCACATCCATGGCCTCTTGCCCACCACCAAGCACGACCTGCAAAGGAGAGAAGCCACAACACTGCTTACGCCCCGCTCAGCCAGGAGAGGAGGGAGCCAAGCCTCAGGGAAGCCTCCTGCTAACCCAGCAGACCCCCCAGACTCACGAGCAGGCCTGACTCCAGCCCCAGAGAAGTTCCTGCCTCCCCGACACACTCGTTTGAAGATCAGAGGACACAAAGCCTTGTTCCCTGCACCAGACTGCAGCAAAATTTCCCAGATCCATCCCAGAGTCATGTTTTTTACGCTGGACTGGCAACACTCTGCCTTCCATCTACCTGGGACAACGCAGGAGTCACAGTAAGACCGTTACAATGAGTGAGCTCATTCTTACGTGATCAAAAATGGGGGAGAGTGCGGCAGAGTTCACCGGTCGCTCTGTCCGGAACGTCTTCAAATGCTCAAGTGTCGTGCAATCAAATAGCTAGGAGGCAAAAGGGAGAGAGTTATCCCATAAGAAGGCTGGCAGCCCAGGTAACTCACACGAATCTGGCTGCTAGCTCTCACCTGGGCAGATGTAAGCTCTACAGTCACTCGTGGGCACCCAGATCCCAAAAACATTTCCCTAGAATCCCAAAATACTGGCCTAAGGTGAATCTCACCTCTATCACCTTCCAGAGGCAGCAAACGGCAGCCTTTATTTTGGCAATGTTGTTTCCAATGCCTGGTTCTTAATTTAACGTGGTGGCACCTCCCCTTTCTTGATGAACTTCCCCTTTAAGCTTTGACTTTACACTCTCTCAGACTCCTAAGGAGCAAACCTCTGCGATAGCCAAGGCCCTGAGCAGAGGCCCCGCAAGCAAATATCAACAGTCCACTGCACTTCCGACGGGAAGCCTCACCTTGGCCGTGTTGTCCTTGGAGGCAGTGATGAACATGGTCATGTCCCTGGAGGTCTGAATATCGTTGATTTGCTTGGTGTGCTCCTTGACGTTTGAAAGCTGCTCCCCTGACTGAAGGGTAAAGAAGGCAGTTTCAGCGTGCTAGCAAGTGACATGAGCGTACACACAACGTCTGCACTAATAACCATTTAGGAGATGTTGCTGTCAGCAGCAGGGCAGACGCTGGTAGCTCAGCCTTGCTTAAGGGAGCCGCATATTTTAACTCTCCTCTCATGAGGCTGCTGGCTTGTGCCAAAACGGCCATACTCTGTCCCATGACTACAACAGGAACACTGCGATATCCTCCCCCAAGCACTGCTGCCCGAGGGAGACGCTGTTCCTTATCAGACTGACCTTGGCACTGAACTGGTTCAGCTCTCCGCTCTCATGTCCGGCGATGATGAACTCTCCCAGAGGGCCCCACACAGCACTAGTGATTTTAGAATCACTGCAGGGGATTTTCATGTAAGGCTCGTTGTTCTCTGCAGGAAGGAAGGAGACAGACAGACAGAGTGGCACCGGCTCCAGTGCTCAACGCTTCCCCTTATTCCCTGGTGCAGGCACTGGCCCGTATTCCTCACCGATCTGGCTGGGGTCCCGGAGGTCAAAGAAGCTCACAAAACACTGATATCCCATCTGTTTGTCCGTGGAAAACATGATGATGTTTCCTCCGAAGTCAAAGCCACACGTCCTCACTGCTGAGCTGGTCTTCACCAGAGCGAGCTGCTTTCCTGAACACAGAGCAGAAACCGTCACTTCACCGTGTCATTTATTGCAAGGTTAGTGAAAACGAGCAGCTGAACAGCGGGGTGAGAGGGAGGATGAGAGCATCGGGCGTAGCCGACAAGCAGGTTCGGTGACCTGCAAGCTCTAACTGCACGCTTTGACTACCTGGGCAGTAAGTTCACTAAATATTCACTAGAATATTTATCTACACAAACCCTCCCCCCAGCAGTCTGAGTTCGGATTCAGAACTCTTTCAGAGGGGCGAACAAGCACACATTACACGACACCACGCGCTCCTTAGGCTTAGCAGCCCTCACAGCAGGACAGAACTGACTCAAACGCAGGTACGTGGGAAGAGCGGAGTCTTACCCGTTTCACAGTCCCAGAGCCGACAGCTGTTATCCGCAGAGCCGGTGAGCACATGTCGTGTGTCCCCTAGGCCACCAGTTAGGGAATATCAGTGTGTTCTCAGCCCCAAAAAGGCTACCTCTAAATTCCCAGAGAATATTTACACACAAGATTAAAAAGCCATACCACCCAGAGACTGGACAAATTCCATTGCAGGACGAGCAACGCTCCAGTACAGACACGGAGTCGCAGTGCTCCCATTACAAAACCCACAAACCTTGATATATTAAAGAGTTATATATATAACTCTTGATATATTAAAGAAAAAGCTTCCCACTCCTGCATTAACTCAACCTTTGCACGGTTTGTCTCTGCTACCTGTTGCCCACATTGAAGATGGAAGATCTATGCAATTCGGACGCCTTCCCTGAGCTCCCAGGGCCACCCCAGTAAAAGCAATGGTGCACAAACAAGAGCAGACGGGGCACACGTTATTCCAAACAACATCCCAGCAAGAAAAATACCCAAAAAGACGGAGTAAGGGAAAGACAGCAAAAGAGTTAGACATGCTACCCTCTTCAAGAGGAAAGAGTGCAGCAGCTGGGAGGAATGAGCTCGAGTGAATCACCGTAAAGAAAACATACAGGGCGGACAAACTGGTTTCTGTCCTCAAAGGATANCGACGCCCCCGTGGCCCAGGATCCCCGGCCCGGGGGCCCTGAACGTCCCGATCACCAGTCCCCGTCCCCGTCCCCGCTCTCACCATGGCGGCGGCGCTGAGGCGAGGGAGCCGGCCGGTCGCTTCCGGGTCAGAGGGTGCGTGGAGCCGGAAATGCGTTACCGTCGCTATGGCGTCCGTGGGTGAGCTTCCGGGGTTGTGAGGAGAGCGGCTGTCGGGCTGGGAAAGGGTCTGCCGTGAGCGGGAGAACGGGGGGGGCTTTCCCTCGGGAAGGGAAACAGGCACCGGGTTGGACCCCTGAGGGACGGGCTGGGCCCCGGGGGAGGCCTTCCCTGAGGGGGGAGCAGGGACACGGCCTGCCCCCCGCTGAGGGGGGATGTGGCCCCGGGTTTGGTC
>VXBO01011173.1:270819-283273 GCA_013400135.1 Rhinoptilus africanus | reverse complement strand
GCAGGGACACGCCCCCCGCTGAGGGGGGATGTGGCCCCGGGTTTGGTCTGCTGTGGGGCCTCCCCTGAAGGGAGGAGGTGGCCACAGGCTTTTCGGTGGCCACGGGCTCGGCTGGCTGAGGTGTTTTCCTCCAGTGAGCGTGGCCGCAGGCCGTGTGTGTAAATATTCTAGTGACCATTTAGTGAATTTACCCACTTTACTCCCCTGTGAGGGGCCTTCCCTGAGGGGGATGTGGCTGCAGGCTGGGCTTGCTGCAGGGTTTATCCCTGAGGGGAATGCGGGAGCAGGCCCAGAGCAGGGCCCTTCACGATGGGAGACAGCAGTGAGCTGGGCTGGTGAAGGCTGTCCCTGACGGGGTGGTGGTGGGCCAGCTCTCCCCCTCCTCTGTGGGAGATGAGGATGGGCTGAGCCGGTGCGGGCCCTCCAAGGGCGGTGGTGGTGGTTATGGCAGACCGGTGTTCCCCTGGGACCATCAGGCCGCTGAGCCCAGGCTGTGCCGCAGGAGAGGCAGTGGCACTGCTGCTGGTGGCCGTGCTGTGGGGCAGCACCGGGCCGTTCCTGCGGACAGGCGCAGCGGGGCTGGAGGAGGTGCAGCGCCAGGGCCGCCTGCAGCAGCTGCTGGCCGAGATCCGCTTCCTGGGCCTCAACTACAAGGTGCGACCCTGTCCTGGCTCCCGGGCTGGGTGTCAAATTCCCTTTGGGATCATTCCTACCTGTTTACTTCTGACTCAATACTTTTATTTAAACTGCTAAATATTGTGTCTATCATCAGAATTATTTACCTGCAGTAATATTTCATTTACTTGCCTATAGTACTGCTCTTCCCATGCAGAATTTTGACCACTTTTCTAGGTGGCAGGTCATTAACCCTCATGTCTTGCATGAAATAAGCACAGCGTGCCTTCTGCCATTTGGGGAACTAAAACATTGAGGAGCTTGTGACTGGCAGTGGAATTGCCAGCGTGCCACATTTCCGCTGCCAAATGTGGCACAGGGCAAGTGAGTCTGGGCTCCTTCGCTGCCCACTCGCTGGGGGTACACAGTGGGTTTGTGGCAACAACTAACAGGCCTGTGTTCTTCCCACAGTACATGGTGCCATTTCTGCTCAATCAAGGTGGATCTCTCCTCTTCTACCTCACCTTGGCGTCTGCAGGTTGGTTCTTGTTGCTTTCATGGAGTGGGTTGATGGGGATTTTTGGGAGGATCAATACTATTGATTACTTTAGTGACCCAGCTAAATATCAAGCAGCTGTCTTGTAACAATCATAAATAAACCAAGTGTCTTACAAGATTATTTATTTTAAACTGTGTTACAATGGTTCAATTTCAGATCTGTCCCTGGCAGTACCGCTCTGTAACTCCCTGGCTTTGATAGTCACGCTGGTGACTGGGAGGATTCTGGGAGAGGACATCGGTGGTGAAAGTAAGTTACACTTAAAACATTTCCTTACATTGCCTCCTGCATCCATTTGCTGACTTAATAGCATGGGCTACCCTCTGGTCTTCTGACAAACAGCAAATACCCACACAAGTTAAATAGTAGTTCTTGCTACAGAACCTGAAAGGGAAGTGAAATAGAGTTGTAAATGGGCAGGGCTAGTAAATTTGAAGTGAGAATTGGCTGTTGTAAGCTAACAGAGTTTACGGGCCTGAATCTTTACCTAATGAGGTATTTAACCATAAGAGAAGCACTAAATAATACGCCCATAAATAATACGTGGAAAAGGAGTGCCCCTTAAGTCCCCAAATGTCAACGCCCATCCTTCTTTCCTTCCCTTACATCCTACAGTAACATTACCCTGCTCAGAAAGTCAGAAAATGGCAGGAAACTTGAAAGTTTAAAAATACCATGACCTGGCACAATAGCTGTAGGAATACACTAAAGTGTTTCTTTGTTGTTTAAGCAGGGTTCTCACTAGCCAGACATACAGCATCAGTAACATTTTATTAGAAACGTGCTCTGCTCACTGTACACGGGCAGTCCAAATATCCAAACCCCTTCAGAATCCACCTGGTCCAGGTCGTATCTGTCCAGACATTTGTGCTGTCCTCTTTACCGTGACATCTGAGCATCATGTATTTAGCCATGAGAAGGTCTGACTGACTACTGTTGAAGTATGCAAGTTCCCAACATATTCGTGTTCATTTTTGTAGGGGCTGTGGCGGGAATGCTGCTCACGGTCCTAGGAGTCACGCTCTGTGTCGCTGGTTCATGAACACGACGCAGCGAGAAGCAGCAGAAGGAACCTGTTCAAAGGTAACCCCCGTGGCTGAAGGGGGAGCTTCTGGCTCAGCAACTTTGGCTCAGTTGCACTTAGGAAGGTGTATTTTGACACAAGGATGTCAAAAAAATTTGAAAATGTGAACTGTATTCCCAGACCACCAGGGTGGAACAAGGCATGTTGCAAGGACATCCTGTTTCATGGCTTCAGTTAAGGAATTTTTTGTCTGTGTGCCTCAAGGCAAGGAGGATTGAATTGTCTTGTTCAGCACTGGAGGGATAATAAATGGTTAACATTGTTCAACAGGAGCTTCTGGGACCACCTGGTTAACAAAACCAAGGTGTATGTACTTTTGTGAAGAGGTTTGATTGCTGCAACCATTACCCAAGCATTCCAAATGAGACGGACAATGGTGTGATAAAATCTCTTTATAAGAAGTATCTGAAATAGAATAAACTTCCTGGCAGACACTTTGTTATAAAAGCATATATTCTATTTGGTAATTGTTCCTTACCAAGTTCAGATACAAACCAGTTTAATTAGAGTTCAGAGAAGCAGCCATCTCCTCTGCTACATCATCACACCACAGAGATGAGGAAAGGGGGAAGATCTTCATTATTTAACAACATTGTGCACCTGATTCGTTTCTCACTGGTGCTCTGCTTCTCAAGCCTAGATGATGAGGATGCTTGATTTTAGAAGAGTTTGTTAATTCATCAAAAAGGTTGGCCAGTCTGTGGTGTTACAGAAATCTGGGATTCACATGCTTTTGTTATCTGTGCAGACAGCCGTGTACCCAACTGTCCCTCTCCCGTCACAGTCTCTTTGTGAACTCTTCAGAGCTCTTTACTGCCAAGGGAAACATCATTGAGTGCTTTTCCTCCTCGGGGTCACTGGCATCCCTTTTCCTTGCCCGTCTTTTGTGATTTGTCTGTAGTCCATGGCTTTTTGCAGCAAGAAAGAAATACAGTTATTAACATAGCACTTCGCTGTTACAGAAAGATTCTGGGACTAAATTCCTGGATTCCGCTTCCAGTCTTATCACAGCTTTGGTATGCAAACTTAGGTCTGTACATTAAATTAAAAGGTAGTTTTTTTAGTGCCTAATGATTCTCTCCCACTGCAGAGGAGAGCTGTGAGCTCCAATAATAACAACTGTATAGCAGTGTGATCTGGGGAGAGGAAAGGCCGACAGAAAGCAGCGGCATCAGAGTGCCCACCCCACTGAGAAATGCCCAGCCCCAAACGCAGACACAGCACAGCAGGCTCCCCACTGAGCCAAGGAGTCAGGAACCATTAGCTAATTCTTTACTGGAGCTCTCTCTAATTTAAGTTCAAAGGAGTTGTTTTCCCCTGAAGTGAATCACCTCCAATATAATACATGTCATCCCACTGCGTCAATTCTAAATGTCCTTATGAAAAGTTTAAAACATTAATGCACCACAAACAATAAGCATCTTGCAGACATTTTACACACAGTATTTTAATTTAAAAAGAACTACATTTTTCTCTTTAAAAAAATTATTTTAACTTATTACTATCTAATAGATGTCTTCAATCATTTTATGAATTACGTTTTTATTCTCTGCCAGCTTCTAAGCTTCACCTCACTACAGTTAAGTTCTGCTTAACACGTTATACTTGGGGGTACTGAATTTTAGTGTAAGAAATCTGAACACAGGCGGGAAGGATCTTACATGCTTCACAGAACCATTAAGTGGAATAAATTAAATACCTTACTGCGGTGTATCATTTGGGCTTTTGGCATAAGTTCTTCTGCAACTCTCTGGGACAGGAGTAAGAATAGAAGTAGTATACACACACAAAAAAAAAAATCCAGGAAAGCCTCCGATATCCTTACTGCAGTGGGGAGCTGTAACTCTCACATTCCAGAGGGGAAATGTTCATTACCCAGATGACAGTCTCTCATCTCTCTAAAACGCAGAGCCCTGCAGTTGCACTGGCCTCTGGTTTCTGAAGTTCCCCCTGGTGGTTACTTTCATCTTTACACATTGCAGAGAGAAGCGTAGGGCTTCGTAAACCTAACGAATAGGACTTAAAACAAGTGAGAAAATGGAAGGACTTCCCCAAGCAATTGCTATGAACTATTGGTTGATGTGTTCTCACAGACTTTCTCTGAAGGACTAGATTTTAGTGGGACCATAAGTGCTTCCCTGCAGCAGTGAGACTCCTAACAGGGCAGAAAATAATTTCTCATACCTGATCAACCTGTCCACGCTTGTGTGTTTGTCCTCTTACTTCCTGAGCACCTCGCATCTCAGTCCTAGGATCTCTGGTTTTATAGACACTTTCTTCTGCAAGGAGAAGAAAAGAAAAAACCCTCTTCAATGGGTATTGCAGAGAGCCATGGCCTGGTCTTGCTGAGACTACAGAAACGTCCTCGTACATGCCCAGACGAGGAAAGTAAAGAAGCAGAAGTACAGAAGTTACTGGATGTATCATTGCTTTCTTTCAGTGCATCTGCAGGTATTTTATCTTGTAGCATCAAAGTAAAGCCAGTCTTCCTCTACACTTACAGCAGTGTCCTTTACCTTGATCAGGCCAGGGCTGTGCATTCCTGTTGCTCCTTCTCCTGTTTTGCCCTGCACGGACAGGTTTAACATAGAAAATGGACTCTTCCTCTTTGAGGCAAGGTTTCCTGGCTTGCCTCTGGAGTTGTGGAAGAGCAGCTGGGATCTTGTCTTTCTCTGCAGCTCCTGTGATCCGCACCCTGCGACTGTCCGGCTGAAAGCATTCATCACACAGTTCTGATAGGCCTTCTTGATAAAACAAGAGAAGTTCTGCAGGGCAATCCCCCAAACACCACAATGTTCCCCTTGGACCTGCACAAATCTCTAACACTGTATTCTCTGACCAAGGTTTTAAGTTGATACTACAAGTGGAACAGATACAAGGAACACATAAAACACTTTCTGCAGTCACTACTACCTGTTGAGGTGGTTCAGGAAGAGAAGAGTCACCATCACTGACCCGGGAGGTTGCACAGAGTTCACCAAACTGAAAACAAACAAAAAAAAGGAAAATTTAAAAGCAAATAGCACAGATGCACATTTCAACGGACAGCCCAGCTGCTACATCTAGTCTCTGTTGGGCGTTTTACCCACACAGTGAGCAGGAAAGATATCCTAGCTCCAGAATCAATTCTCCCAGCCCGATTTAATTCAAGTGTGATATGGCCACATCGCTGTCTCTAGCTCTTCTCCTTTGGGAATGGTGCCAAGCAAGGATGCTGTGGCCATGGCAGTTGGGAATGGACGTTGCTGTACACATCCACTGCTTTTGGAGGGACGCCTGCACGAAAGCAACTGCAGTCATAGCACAAACAGTCCCGTGCCACCAGCTGAGCCACCTACCCTTCTGTGGTATTTTTTGCGCCTGCTACTCGGGTGGTTCCTGTAACAAAGAAGCAGCAGATTCTCAGCATCAGGCCAAAGTCAGCTGTAGGAGGACGTGATCCCCCCTTTCCCCATAAAAGAGAGTCCCCGGAGGTGTTTCTTTCTTAGGGCAGGTAGAGCACGCTCCACAGTGGCGCACATTCCTGTTGTATCACACTGCCCAGCACAGCCCGTGACAATGACAATGCCCAGCCTAATGGGCAGGTGCTGCCCAGTGCTTGATGAACACTTAACTGCGAAACGCCCAAACCGCTTGCTCTCTCTGGCCCTGAACTCTGGATTTCAGGGGCTAACCCTTACACCCAAAGCTTTGAAAACACATTCTTTCTTCCTAAACTTCCCACACATGGAATAAGACTCAAGCCCCGAGGCAGATGGCCCTGAACAGGAGGGGCTACAGAGAGCTTCAGGCTTTAGCTGAAGACCACCACGGAGATAACTCTAAACCACACAGACGCAGCTTACATACCATAGCGCCTTGTATGCAGAATCCTGGGGCACCAGCAGCTCAAAGTAAGGCAGATTTTTGTACTCCTCGTTTCCCACTGCCACATAGTAATCGCCATTCACCAGCTCCTCCCCACCAGACACCTGGGTTCCGTCCAGCCTGCAAAGCCTTGGGGAAGAGATAGTCAAGGCTTTAGAGCCGTCTTGAGACTGTGAACAACCCCTCAGCGTGGAGGCAAACATGCAAAGTGGTAAACAGGACCGAGACAAGTCAGAGAGGATCAGTCATTCTTAGTATTACTGCAAGGAAGTACGCTGAAATATTACACCCAGTGATCAGTGAGATGCAATAGATCTCAGCTTTCTCTTTGCATCGGTAAATAGACGTATGAGGAGAAGGTAGGCTGTATTTGTTGTATAAAAACCCCTCTCTCTAGACATAAACCCCTTTTTATGCCATGCTATACTGCTTGCTTATTGCTTTTTCACCAGACTACCACCACCATCAGCCCTCCTCACAAAGTACTGACATTGGGGTTATCTGATTTAAAGATGGGGAAACTTGAAAAGGAAGTGAGCTTGCAAAAGCAGAGTAGAAAGGGCTGTCTGAACTTCCAGTCCTCTGCTAATCAGAGCTGCTTGTGATCTGGACATAAGGGACGAGGAGCCAGCAGTGCCTTGTCTGGATACTCACTTGTTAACAGCCCCGCTGCGCAGGTCGGCTTTCTCTGTCAGCGTGGCCAGGAGCGCGCCCCACTGCAGTGGGGTGCTCTTGGAGAGTGGCAGTGGGAAAGGAGGGCTCAGCAAATCCCCATTCCGGAAGACACTGCAGTAGAAACAATCCAGAGCATGCCATCAGCTAGTCTTCCTGCCACTGTGGAAGGTGGGGAAAAAAGCTATCCACTGGAGCCTGAACAATATTTACAACAAATATGTCTGGTAGAAGCTGGGAATTGTCCCTGTGGGGCAGCATTCTCAGGATCTCACAGAGATATTCCTTCCTCCAGCCTCCGAAAACATTTCCAGAGACCCTCCAAGGAGAAAACACTGAGACACTTACTGTATCGTGCAGGGCAGGTGGGTGTGCTTCTGCCGTGGCGCCAAGACATTCGACTTCCAGGGAGCTACAGTATGGAACTGGAGACAGAGTTCAGTGCATGAGAACAGGGACAGCCCTGGCACCGACCCTCCCAGGGCTGTTCCCTTTTCTCCAGCTGGACCTGCCTGCCCTGGGATGCTGCCTGCCCAGCTTTCAGGCTTGCTGCTGCTAGGTGAGGTTTGTTGTCAGCAACACTGAGGCTGGAGAGGCTCTTCACATAGCTGAGCGCGTTCCAGAATTGCCAGCAAACCTTTGAGCACAGATCCTTCCCCTGCACCGTTAAGGGGGACGAAGGTATGTGGCAGCAGCCCCTGCACTGTCTCACAGGTCCTATGGACTCCTGTGGCACTTTTGCCTGACTTCCGCGGGGCACTTCACAGCCTTAAATCTCAACTTTAGTTTAATCAGTGCCCGCCCTAACGCCTCTCACACCTCCCCGCTCATTCTGCGCTCCTGCCTGTCCCCACTCAGCTCAGGGACTCACCTGCAGACCCTGGCTGTTCCTTGTCCCACGGAGCTCCTTCCTTCCGCAATTTAAGTAGCTGGGAGAAGACAACAACATTGCCACATTCCAATTGGGCTGTGGCTAACTAGAGAGCAGTGAGAAAATGACCGGCTGCTCTGCCTTGGTGCATCGCCACCAGAGGTGTGGGTCATTTATTCGGGTCCTGAAATGATTCTCCAGGTGCCTCACCTCACGGTCTCCCAGAATTTCAGGGTAAATTAAAGTCTGCTACATCTAAGAAATTCCCAGCCAAATACAGACCATTTCAGATCCCCACGCTATATTCCTTTGTGTTAATCACTGATCCAAGGGCTGACCAGTGTTAATGCAGCCTGGACCTCAACAAAATGCAAGACACACCAGGGACTCAAATTCCCCTCACACACAGACACAGACAAGAGGCAAGCGATGCCACAAACCCCTCTGTAGTTCAGGATGAACCAAACCAGCTCTACTTTGTGCAGGATTAGAAAACAAAGAAAACCTCCATCAAACCAAAGCAAAAGTGTTTGTCAGTGGAGACAGTGTCTGCCAAGGAAGCGGGCAGCAGAGCCTCCCACACACCACAACACAAGGTGCACGGGAGGCAGAGCAGCACAGATCACAACATCCTGCCAGAGAACGCATGCCTCCCCCAGCATGTTTTCTCCTGTGAGTCCAGTGACCTTATCAGGAATATTTGCATTTTCCATGCGATCTGGAATATGTCCAGTAGTTTCCAGTAGGAAAAGAAACTAATGGGTCTCTGTTTTTCATTGCGTTTGTTCCCCTCTTACCCCTATTTTCCATTCACACCCTGACGCATTCCCCACAGAGACGATCTAAAGCTGCTTACCAAACCCAGAGACCAAAGGTCCATCTACTCACTCGAGCCTTTTGAACTTTTCAAAGCCCGCAGCCACGTACTGGCACCCGTCCTGCAGGTCCCCCAGCTCAGCGACGCGGCGGCCGTGCCTGGGTGTGTAGAGGTTCCTCACAGCCAAGGGCGCACGAATGCTCTTGGTCACCTCATTCAGAAACGCCTCAAAGGTCAGGAACCGCCGCCGGTTCACTACAAACTTCCTCCCAGGGAAGAAGGGGTCACCGTTGCGATACACCACCACGTTCTTGGCTGGAGGTGCCAGAGCTAAGCCATGGGAGCTCATCCCTGGGGGTCGAGCAAGCCCTGCTGACCACAGAGGCAAAGAGACCAAGGTGAGGAGCAGAGGAGAGCTCCACCAGCCTCCCACCGAGCCCAGGCCCTTCCGACTAGCCGCTCTCGTGCTCTGCCGTCCCGTCACAGCACAGTCGGGCGCGACTGGCTGTCTCCATGGATGCAGGCCCAGCAGGAGGAAGTTGTGGGCCTGTCTGGAGGCCACATCAAACAACCTGCAGAGCTATTTGGGAACCAGGAACCACACAGCCCTTTAATCCTCACACATCAACTGCTGCAAGCTTCCTCACCGGCCGCTGTGGCCACCAGGCTCAGATTAACCAGCCTGGAGGTACATTATGTGCCAGTATCTTTAGGGCAGCAGCTCACATCACATCCAGAGCAGCCCTGTCGCTCCCTTGCCATCGTTTGCTACCTGCATGAGAAATGCAACGGGTTTCTGTCCTGCATGTGCTGGACAAACATCCACAACCCAGCAGACACTCCAGCCTTTGCACTGAACAGGTTGCCATGGGTCAAAGCAGGCCATGGACTTCCTCGGCTCTGCCCAGGAGAAGGCGTTAAGCCAGACAGGAATAGACAGGTTCAGAGGCAAGCTTCAGGAAAGCTTTTTATTCGCAAACAAGTCATCATCATTAGGAAGAGAAAGATACATCTGCCATGTGGCCAGAGAGACCATTCAGTCAGCAGGAACACACAGTGTTTGCACAGAAGGCTTGGGGTCACCGTAGGGAACCGCAGCACCACGCGGAAAGTCCCTTTCTGAGGGACCACGAATGCCCCTGAACTAGAGCAACGTATAGACAAAGGGCCAAACCCTGTGAGTCCTTCCTTGCTCCCTCAAATACCTGGTGTTCTCTTCAGGTGGCTCTGCCACAGAGAGAGGTATTACCATGGTCAGAGATATGCAAGTCGGGAACCGAGCCTCATCTCTTGAAGGTCAGGTTTGACCTTCCAGTGCTGCCCACCAACTGCACGGGAAAGTTAGGGAACTCTTCTCCATACTTAGTACTTCAACTAGGTGTTCCTGAAAGTATACCACCAGCACCTGGAGATCCCAGATATCGCAGAGCTGTGACGTGCAGAGACATCCCACATACGCAGCAGGAGGACTGATATGGGTCACCCACAGTTCAGCGGAGAAGAGCTGCTTCCTGCAGGTTCAAAACACCCGCTGCCTTCAGGCACTTCAGCTCCATCACGAGCAATTAGCTGGTCAGAGGGCACCTTCTGTACGTGAGTCTTCCCAGCCTTGATCTTCCCCTAGGACCATCCAGCTCAGCCCACACAAATAGGGTTCTCATGGAAGGATGCATCACTGGGGCTCCCTCCAGGACACGCAACAACCTCCTTGTCTTCACAGTGATATTTAATGCCGGCTTTGACCAAATATTCATGTTTAAAAGAAATAAAAGGCTTTCTTGCCACATTCACCTGCAGTGGAAACCGTCAGCCCACAGAGCTGGAGTTCCCCCAGGCTGCTGCTGTCCCTGAGGTCGTGTCACAACCGCGGTGCTGCAGCTCCACTGCTTCTCCACACCAGCGCAAGTGCCCCACGTGCTCAGGAATGCCCTCCTACGCGTCAGGAGTCCCCAGCCTCTGCTTCAGCATCAAGTACTGCAGGAGAAAGAAAACCAAGTGTTAACAATCAAATCACAGAGACGTAGAAGTAGGAAAGCAGATCAGCCAGCAAAACCATTGCACTTGGCCAGAAGGTGCCCGAGTCTCACCTTTCAGGCAAAGCAAACAGCAGCTCGCGAGGCCAGCGGGGGCCCAGGTACGCACTGCTGCGTTCTACAGACAGTAATTATCAACGTCTCTGCAGCCGGACAGGAGCAAAGCTTGCAAGCAGATCTAACCAGCTCCTGTTTTCCTTCATCATTCCTTTTTTCCTTTTTCCCCCACCAGAGAAGGAAAAAAAAAGGGCACTGCCACCATCCAATGCAGTCCTTGGGTAACCGAACCGCCAGTGCTCAACCCCAGCCCCACCACAGACGGCACCGCTCTGGCTGCCCACAGGCACTGGTCTGACCCACTGTTTTGGAAGAGGCAGGGTCAGGCCCTTACGTTTTTACGGCTGACAATAGCTTGTTGCAACCACATCAACTCCATGATCAAGTGATTTCTGTAGGACTGGAGACCAGACCGAGTTCGAGGAAGCTGCTTTATTTCCTCAAGTGGAATTCCTGCAAAGAAATGGAAGAATAAACTATTATAAGAACAAAGGTTCAGACTGTCCCTCCTGTCTCACACCGAGTTCTTCTAACCCCTCCAAGATAGAACCAAAACCTTGAGACTCCAAGGACCTACTGTGCCCCAGCACTCACCACCAGGTCACTCGGACCACGCAGGAGAGCGCACGCTGCGCGCGGGCTGCCGTCTCTTACCCAGACAGGCTTCGAGCGACCCTGCCTCCAGGACACCGCTGTCCCACGCAGGGAACGCGCTGCTGTCGTTCTGCCGCTCCTCGCTCTCTGCTGGGGCGCTGCACCCCTTTTCAGGGCATTTATCAGCATCAGGCTCGGGATTTAGGGGGTTCACTCCATCACCTTCGCCCATGGAGCTCAGTTCTTTCTGGCTTTGTAGCTGGGCTGTAGGTTTTACGGTGCTGCAGCCCCAGTCCCGTTCTGGTTCAGAGGTGTCCAGCTCCTCCTGCGTTTTTTCTGTGCTGGCCTCGTCGCTCAGTACAACCTCCTGCAGGTCTGGATGCGTCCCTTGCGCTGGCTTCTAAAGGGGCAACATGCAAGAGATTGAACATATACATCGAAAAGAAAATATAAAGACCTGAAAGGTGGCTCTGCTGCAGGCTCCGTCCCAGCCAGAGACCTGCCACTCCTGCCATGACACCAACGTGGTCTGCTTTTGACCACTGCGAAATTTTAAAGGGCTTTCCTTGCAGAAACGGTAAAATTATTAGAGAGCAGCGCTCAGCCACCAGAGGAGGGTCCGGCCGTTCAGTACAACCAGGTGAGGTGGGCGCCCGGGGACAAGACCCGCAGGAGACACCTGCGCAGGTCGGGCGTTTGACTCGAGGCTGAGCTTCACCTGGAGAAAGAAATCCCCAGCCGGGGTCTCAGGGGCACGAGTCTCGGAGAATCCTACAGGCCAGAGCTCCATAATTATCATTTTTAATTTGGTACCCGGGACTATACTGCAAAAGTATCATCTGCCCAGTCGGCCAGGCCACACCACCCGCCGTGCCCCCCCCTCAGCCGGGGCTACAGAAGCCCCCACCGTCCCAACACACGGACCTCGGGCAGGAACACGGGCCGCGGCAGGATCCGTCCCCTCCACTCCAGCTGGCTCCGGTCTCCTTCAATCTCCCGCACCACCTCCTCGTACTCTGCCCGCAGGCTCCGAAACCGCTTCCGCAGCAGGAAACCCCTGGCGCAGGCCTGTGGGGACGGGGCAGGGCTGCTGAGGGCGCCGCACGGAGCCCCCCCGCGCCCCGGCCCCGCGCACAAGGAGCAAACGCGTCCCACGTCTGGGGCCAAGGCGGGCTTTAACGCGGCACCGTCCCCCCATGGCACCCCATGCGGCCCCGCACCCTCAAGGGCCCCCCCTTCTCCCTCACGGCCCCTCCAGCCGCGGCCGCCCCGCGGGACCCCCCAG
>VXBO01011173.1:228155-260829 GCA_013400135.1 Rhinoptilus africanus | reverse complement strand
CTCCCGGCGTGCCCCGCGCCGCCCCCCTCAGCCGGGCCTGCCCCGCCGGTAGCGGCCCGGGGAAGCCCCCCCGCCATCCCTGAGGGCCCACCCCATCACAGGCCAGACCCACAGACTTGATCCCGCCCTACCCTGCTCTGGTGAGACCCCCCCGCAGTGCTGCCCCCAGCGCTGGGGCCTCAGCACAGGAGAGACACGGAGCTGTTGGAGCGGGGCCAGAGGAGGCCCCGGAGATGCTGGGGGGGCTGGAGCCCCTCTGCTGTGGGGACAGGCTGAGAGAGCTGGGGGGGGGTCAGCCTGGAGAAGAGAAGGCTCCGGGGAGACCTTCCAGTCCCTCAAGAGGCTCCAGGAAAGCTGGGGAGGGACTCTGGATCAGGGAGGGGAGCCAGGGAATGAAGGGGTTTTACACTGAAAGAGGGGAGATTTGGATGAGATCTGAGGGAGAAATCCTTGGCTGTGAGGGGGGTGAGGCCCTGGCCCAGGTTGCCCAGAGAAGCTGTGGCTGCCCCATCCCTGGAGGGGTTCAAGGCCAGGTTGGACGGGGCTTGGAGCAGCCTGGGCTGGTGGGAGGTGTCCCTGCCCAGGGCAGGGGGGGCACTGGGTGATCTTTAAGGGCCCTTCCAACCCAAACCATTCCAAGGTTCTATACTGCATAGATGCACCCAGCCATACTGCACAGATGTCATTTATTTGTTTGACAAGAAAGGACTCATCAAGTCGGAGCCGCACCAGGCCTCGCTTCTCACCTCATCCACCACGGGCTTCCCCCCCAGCCCAGAAGTGGTTTTGTTCTCCACAGCCCAGCGAGTTCCGCTGAACAAAATCTTGGCTAAGTGAACTCCGGTACCAGCTCTGAGTTAAGACAGCTCTATGGTCGCTTATACAGTACGTGAGTAAACAGAGGAAAAGAAGCAGGACAACCAGTGAGTGAGTTGGGGCCGTCATTTCCAGGTGTGCCTGCCTCACAGTGCTCTATTTACATAAATTACAGAAATTTCATATATATTTTTCTCTGAAGCCCAATTAGACAAATATCTACCTATATATAATATAAAAAATACAGATATTTGACTTTTTTTTTTGAAGTAAAATGTGCATGATTCAACTGTGAGCAGGAGGTAAACCTGAAAACTCAGGCCTGTTGCTACTGAAGTTAACACCGCACACAACACTGCTGCCACGTGTAGCCATGTCCTCTCCCTCCAACCCATACAGTGATTCACCCCAACCCAAGTCAGAAAAAAACCCAGAACTCAAAACATGTTTCTTATGGGAAAAAAAAATAATATTTCAAGTAAAGATGAAGGTGGGTTTTCACCATTTCAACAGTTCTGTGACTTCAGTCAGTAGCAATGCAAACAAAGCCTGTGCAAGGGCAGCTGTGCTTCCTCTTTCAAACACCACCCAAGCATCCTGCCCTCTTCAGAGTTACCATCTTTGGGGTTTTGTTGCCTTTTTTTTTTTCCTCTCCTCGTAAATATCACTAGCAGTTCTTCAAAAAACAACAACAACAAAAAAATCTAGGCAAAGGGAAGTAGCCTTCCCCCCAGAAAAATCTTCCCGGGAGTGGGAGAACTTCCCATTTCTCTGTCCATTTACAGTATACTTCAGGGGAACGTGGCCCAGGTTCAACAGGACTGTCCGCTGAAGGAGGGTCGCAGAAAGGCCAGGGCTAAACTTTGCTCTTGGCAAATTAGAGTCTTTAATAAAGAGTAACATGTGCAAAAAAATTAAATAGATCAACCCAGGTTTCCAGAATTATTGTTGTCAGAATGCTTACTTTCTATTTGTGTTCTTTACCCAACCCAATGCTGCAATTTCAATTAAGTACCCGAGGTAAGAAGTGACAGTTGGGAGAGATCACCACAAAGGAAAAAAACACACAACCAAGAGGTGCAATCTTGTTACCTCAGTGTCCTTCCTCCACCCAGATGCCTGCTTTAAAGACATGTATGCAGCAGCAAAAAGGGAAAAAAAAGTGTAAGAACATCCCCTTCTCTCCACGAGGACAAAGCACTGTTTCTAGTTGTTTGAAGGAAGAATCGTTTCCTAACAGGTGGAGTGGGTGTTTAGCCTTCCATTTGCGAGGAGGGGATGGGACGATCAGCTGCTCCCAGTTGCTTTCTGGCAAGTTTGTGGTGTTTTTTTTTTTCCCCCTCTGCAGGCACATTATAGCTGGAAACCTTCCATGGGGGCTTCAGGCTGCTGGAAGATGAATTGCTGCTGGTTCTCATCTACCTGTGGAGCTAGAGCAGAGTCATCCTCTACTCCAAAGTAGTGCTCAATCAGGTCAAAGGCCTTCTGGTAGATCTCTTGGTTCTCGTGGCTCTGTAGGAACTCGATCTTATCCAAACCTTGGAGGAAAAAAAGTGGCATGTGATGAAACAAGGAGACCTCGATATTTCTACTGTCCCACATCCATTTTCCACCCTTGCCCCTATTCACCGCAAGACCTTTGTCTGTGTTAGATTTGCACGTTGTGAGCAGTGTTGACATCCAAAACTCACTATGCCAGAGCTGCTTTTGGATTTCATCTGGATCAGGCAGCATTAATGTCTTTTCAGCAGTAGCTTTAGCTGACACAGCTAAAGCAGATGTGCTCCCAGCTCTCTGCTGGAGACTAAACCAGATTTCAGTGAAATCAGAACAACTGTCTGTGAACAGTTTGGTCATTGCAGGGGGACAGGGAGGGGAAGGAAGCAGGGCCCGTTCCAGTAGCCTCCAGCAGAAGGGCAGCAGCAGCTTTAGCTGTCCTAATTAAATCCACTGCTGAACAGAAAGCATCCAAGCACAATACACTCTCAAGAATTTCAAGAATTACTCTTACTGGAAGAATCAGGACACTCAGTGTAACAGCCAGCGAGAGGTCAAATCAGACACCGGCAGTATACAGGGAGTTTCAGACCAAAATAGGAACCAATCCTCAAAGCATTAAGAGCAGGACAAAAAAACACCACTAAATTAAGGTGCTCCAGGGAAAAGCTAAGTCCCTCTGCATTTCCACTATACATCTACAGCGTACAACTGGGTACAGTTAGAGCAATCTCAGACACAAAAGTGTCACTTTTACTTGCTTCAGCTTATTTCTGATTAATACTCCCAACTGGTGTGAGCCACAATTACCAGCTTGGCCTTCAAACCTAGGGACACTTGGATCAGAAGCATGATTATTTTTACTTCCAAGTTATTTTGTCCTATGCAGACTCATAAGAGTCTAAGACAACAGACTACTGGAACAAATATTGGCTAGCCTGGAATATACTAAATCCTTTAACACAGCAGAAAAGCAACCAAGAAAACTAGCGGGCACCTTTCGATACATCCTATTGCATTAAAGTCAACAGCATCAAGGCCACCAGCCACAACCTACCATAGGCCTCCTCAATCAGGCTACAGTAGGGGTTGATGCCTGTCCCACTCTGGTTGGCTTCCTGCTCTCCAAGCCTCAGGATGTTCTCCAGGCCGTTCAACGCCACCTGAACAATCTTGGAGTCCATGACAGTCAGCAGGTCACAAAGAGGCTTGATACAACCCAAGTTCACCAAGTATCTGAAGAGAGAGCACCCACAACATACACTTGTGCAGGATCTGGCAAGCACCACCTTTGCTCAGTTAGAAAGAGCAAGGGAAATGAGTCAAACTAAAATACAAGAAGTTAAAATACTTTTTCACTGTTTTGCAAGGTTAATTTTTTTATCCACTTATTTGCATTTGTGTACAAACACCAACTCTTATAAGAAACCTGCTAACTCCCATTGAAATCCAGGTGCTACTCAAATTAAATCCACACTGGAATTTAATCTGTCATCAGGTCTGGACATCTAGCCTGGTCTAAGCTGTCTAAAGGGGGAGGGGGAAGTAGCACGGACTAGCTTATACCTATTCAGAAGGACGCTACAATTTACAGTATAAGACCCAGCTATAGCTTTGTCTGTGTCTGGTATTCTCTTGGAGGTTCCCCACATCACTCCCTTGCTACTAGTCTTGCAGTTCCCATAAATACAAAGCCCCCATGCACACAGACAGATTTCCCCTGAGAGGAGCCACAGGGAGTACCTGATCTGTTCGGGAGTTCCTCCTGACGTTGCATTTGTAATAGCCCATGCTGCCTCTTTCCTCGTGCGGAATTCTGCTTTCTGCAAGATTTCTATCAGTACCGGGAAAATGTTTGCATCTATGACTGCCTGGGGAGAGAAAGTAGAGAGAAGCATTTCAATTGGCAACACAGTTTCTAAAAGGCCATTAAGCACCTGAAGGAAAACTCTACCCCCATTTTCCAATGCAGAAAGAACTTTCCAAGCTACACCCTTCAGTGATTCCTCCACTTTATTCCTCAGTCAAATCTTATTAGCACAAGAGATTTGATTCCATAACTATCACAGCAGACAATCCCTCTTACAGCATCAGTACTATAGGCATGCTTTCACTGCTTAGCTGTTTTTGTATGTAGGTCACTAAAAGGATAATTAAAACTCAACAAGCTGCAGTTTTCAAAGGGCTATCTCTAATTGAGCATGGAGAAATAGGGGCTCCTCTTATTCCAATGATCCAACCTGTGGGACTCATTTCAGCCTAGTCTTTGTTGGTGCAATTAGCAAGCTCTTTTTAGCTCTTGCTTTGCAGATCCCTGGGAGCAGCAAATTTGCAAATCACTGCAGAATAAGAGATGTGAACAAAACCAGCCTCTGAGTGTTAGGTAAGAAAAAAGTTGTAAATCCTTAAAGCTGAGCTTGGAACCTAGGATCGTTACAAATGGGCTGGAGAAGACTGTACCTGTATTTGTGCTCTGTTTCCTGCTGTGATGTTAGATATAGTCCAGCAGGCTTCTTTCCTGATTGACTCCTTGGGACTACTTAATAAATGAAGGAGACAAGGCAAGGCTGAACAGTTCAGAATCACCTTTTGAGAAAGAAAGCCGAAATGAGATCACCAGTATCAGGTACGGAGCTAAATACTTTCACTTTTCACACAGCGACTACGCTGTATGGGCACTGCATTTCCCCTCACCTGGGTCTGGATGTCGTCCCCTGTCACGATGTTGCCAACTGCCCGCAACGCTGGGGAGGCCACCTTGTAGTCATTGTGCCTGCAGCGAAAATGGTGCAAGGATGAAACCAAATCTATCAGATCACAGGCACCTGGATATTCAAAGATTCTCTCCCCAGTATCTCATCTGCATTATTTACCTAGAATTCCATCCCCTCGACCACATTGCCACTGGATAATTAGAGGCTGAAGAGAAACTTGCAATACAGACACGTTTTCATCCTTAACGTCCTAACTCCATCATCTTCAGCTTAATTACAGATCTCAGCATTTACATTGCCTTCCTGAACAAGGACACTCTTAACCCAATGAGAACACCCAGAATTTTTCAGTATTAACTAGCATTCCAGCACTAGAAGACGCTCAGCTTCTCTGAGAAGGAAAAGCCAGCAAACTGCAGCTCTCGGCCCGCTTCAGACCCTCCTCCATAACTGTGCCCAAGTCAGCTCAGAGTACCCGTCACCTGACCCTGCGCCCACGCGGGGCAGAAGGACTGCTCTGATGGGTTTTGATACAAACTTGTGCTCAGTCACACGCTTCCCAGTCTCACTGGGCTGAAGCAGCAAGACGAGATACTTACATTAACAGCTCCACCAGTCGCCGACACACTCCTGAGTCAATAACTGCTTGAATTTTCTCATTGGGGCCATCTGATAAGTAGGAAAGAGCCCAGCACGCATCTGCCAGCAAGTCAGAGTCACTGTTGAATAATAACCGGGACAACACGGGCAGGCAGGGAGATACCTACAACAACAGCCACCATCCAGAAGGTTAAGTCACATTCTCTCAAGGACCACCACCTTTGCATGCAAACTGCTGACTGGCGAGATAACAAGTCCCAGTTCCCTTCACCAAAGTCAGCAGCTTCCTTGTTGGTTCACATACCTCAATCACAGTGTCTAAAGTTACCCCCAACAGCTTTATTGATAAACTAAAATTACATCCTTTCCTCTTGGACTAAGCCTAGACTCCTGAGACAAGCACTACTGCGCATGCTACTGTTTGGAAGCTCCCTATATGTCTTATGTAAGAGTGTTGCTCCATTTCTTACTCTAATAATCCTAAATAGCTCAGTATTCAGAGCAGCAACCACCAACAGTTACACCTCTGAGTACTTCAATCATTTGTAAGTGGGTTTACATTCACACTCAATTCAGATTTCATCCCTCACCACAGGCTTCCTAGCTTTGACACAGGAGATTTAATTTTAAAAAGTGAAATACATTGAGCTTAAAACATTTCTGTTCTACCCAAGAAGGATGAGACACCCAAAAGGCCAGTAGAGCCCTTTGTTAGTGCCAGTAGCACACCAGGAAAGGGAAAGAGGAAAGCTACCGCAGTTTTGTAGCATTTAGAGGTCTCAGAATCAAGTTTTTAGTCACGTGAAGTCTCCAACTTCCAGGGCTCATACCAGTGTTCACAGAAGCCCGAGTGTATGCTACCTTGCAGGGAAGCCTGGGCTTGCTCCCTTACTTGAGGGGTCCAGCAGATGGGCTGCCAATGTAGCCAGGCAGGAAGGCTGGCAGAAAATTAAACAGACTCTCAAACACCTGCTGAACAGCAAAATCAACCTCAGCAGGAAGAACCTCACCCTGTTCCCTCCCGGAATGACTTACAGAAGTCCAACAGCCAAAAATAATGCAGACAAACATCTTAACTGGGTGTCTCCCCATCACCTGTCTGCCAACAAGACATTTATTCTCACCTTATCAAATTCGGGTGGTGGACTCTTTCCTCTGCACAAGTTTGACAAGGCCCAGACAGCATTTCGCGTCATTGTCAACCTGGTGGACTTCGTAAGGAGCCTAAAGAGACAATTACCATGAATTATAATCCTTGATGTGGAAACGAGCAAAGGAATCAAAAGACGGAAAACTGGTATGATTTCAAAGAAGCCGAACCACTATTCCCCTTGCTGTAGGCTCAAGCCATGCTGCTTGTCACTTGAGCCTCTCAATAAGCAAGAAGAGAAGTGACAAGCAACTACTGCTTAGGATAAATAGCTATTATTCCTAACAACGTCAAGTGACAGCGGTCAGAAAGGCAAATGCCACATTAGACAAGTTGCAGAAGGAAGGGTAAGTTGTCAAATGTAGTTTCAAGTTCAAATTCAGCCCAGGCAGACACTTACACCCCTCTCTGAGGTCAAATGGTCCTCACTAGAGACCAACAGGCACAAACTGCTGTCTTTCAGCTCCGAAGAAGACAGTGAGCCCTGTGGGCTGAGGACTCAGTCAGCAATGATTGTGACAGCTGACTGACAGAAGGAGCAGTACAATAATCCAAGTCACTTGTGACAAAGCATCAGTTTGCCAAGGACAGGATAAAATAAAGTCATTCCTTCCAGAGCAGTGAACAGCTCTTGAGAGTGCAATCCCGA
Organism: Rhinoptilus africanus; assembly: GCA_013400135.1. Classification (NCBI taxonomy): domain Eukaryota; kingdom Metazoa; phylum Chordata; class Aves; order Charadriiformes; family Glareolidae; genus Rhinoptilus; species Rhinoptilus africanus. Next base: position 253,403 of record VXBO01011173.1, on the reverse strand, counting down.
CAGATAGGTCTTCTGACCGCGGTGGGTCTGTGCTACACTTAAGTGTGGCAGAAGCACGGTGGTGTGCAGAGATCTGCTCCCTTTCCTCAGTCGTAGAGGAGCCCACTCAGACAAGCACCTGAAATCCACAGCACAAGCACAAAGAGCAGGCACCTGGAGGGACACGCAGTGAAACAGCAAGCCCCGTGACTTCAGAAAGACAAGCACACTGCAAGAGCACCCGCTTCAGCTTCAGAGCAGTGCAAAGGTTTGTGAGAAGGCATGTTAACTACCAAGTCCCGCTCTATTTATCAGATACTTGTCTGAACTGCCAGTTTATCTGGTACCAATAGTTCAATTCCCACTGAACATCACTGCACATTGCTAGGGAATCTATTCACCCAGCTCAAATATTGCTCTGCTGTAGTACAATGGGACTCCAAGAACTGTATTGGCAAGTATTCATGGCTACTCACATTAATAAGGGAGGAAGAATAGCGCAGTTAAGGACATAATCTCTACACACAGAGCTGTCTCCAGCAATGTTCCCCAATGCCCAGACAGCCTGAAAGGAAACAGCAACAGTTTTAGCATGCACGCAGTTTCTGAACAGAGGAGGAAAAGGGTAGTGGGATAAGAAAGCATTTTCCCATAATTCCAGGCAAATGATACTTGAATTTGTGGTCTGAAGCCAGTTTTTAGACACTGGTCACTCATTTTACATATGGCATTTTAATTGTGTGTAATCTACTGTGGTTCTCTCCCTAACCCCAAAGAAAGAAGTGAACCTTACCTGTTCTTGAACATCCTCAAAGTCAGAGTTTAACAGCTCTATAAATATAGGAACTGCCCCAGCCTCAATTACTATTTTTGTTTGTTGGGAAGTTCCTGATGCAATATTCGTCAGTGCCCACGCTGCTTCAAACTGAAACAAGCAAATAAATGACAAAAGCATGAATAAAATAATCTTGATGTAGCAAGGTATTTGCCATTAAATTTTGACTATAACTCTTCCAACTTCTACTAAGAAGGCTGTGAGAAAAAGAAAGCCTATCACAACAGAACACCTCAATACTCAAAGGAAAGGATTTTATTTCCTTGGGCAATAAAAAAAGCCACATCTCCTAAATGCTTTCTCAGAGCCTACAGCTTCTCAAAGGACTAGCAAGTGAAGACACCACTGTCAGTCAAACCACATAATTTCACCTATACAACAATCTTCCAGCAAGCAAAGTGAAGACATATAGTGCATAAATACACACGGAGTAGAAAGTTTTCTCTATCTAGTGCAGACTAGCCAGTTCTAGTCCACCCTCTCATCTGGCTGATGCCACAAAGATGCCTTGAGTTTGTAAGTTCCCTGCTTTTGCCACTCATTCTTTGGTTTAAAAAAAGGTTTCCATTCAGTTCTTCTTGAAAGAAAGCCCCCATGATACATGGCCCTGGGCTAGAGGGCAGGAAGAAAGATGAAGGCAGTTATCAACTCAGCTGCAATTCCATGTATGGAAGTATCTTTAACCCCTGCAAAGTAACTATAGTTATTACCAAGCTGAAAGGAATCTCAAGAAGCCATCTAGTGCATCCCTCTGCCCCACGGCAGGATCACCACTACCTAACCCGTTTCAAACAGACTCTTAGCCTGTACTTAAAAGCCTCCAATAATGGAGGTTTTTCCTCACACAGTTTCTTCCTACACATTTATTGTATGGCTCCACTAGCTCCCAGCAGAAGTATCAGACATAGGAAAGCCAAATTATCTTCTGCTGCACCTCAACTGAATTACTTTTGCCAGTATTCTTCCAATAATTTGATGTAGAGCAATTTCTAATTTCTTTTTGTTTGGCCTAAGCATTACAGGCTACCTCTGTCTTTTCTTATACATCATATAACCTGCATCTTTTGGGTTCAAGGCATCACTTTTCCCTGATAGCACCTGTGGGTTCACATTGCTAAGCTGTGAAGTTTAGACAGCTACATGCCACGAAGAATTCACAACACAATCTCCTTTACCTGTAGTGTGCAATTTTCACTTCTTTTCAGGAATTCGACAAATCTGTCCACCACTCCCTGAGTGTTTATCACTTCATCTATTGGAGGATTTGGCTCTGAAACAGCAAGACAGTGTCAAAATACCTCTAATGCAGGGGAATAACAAGCACGAACTATTATTGAATTGAACGATCTCAAGCTGTACTGAACTTGTCAAAACAACTCTCCAGAATCACTTTCTGTACAATTCATACAACTGTAAATCATTAGCAACATACTAGATTACCAGATTTCTGGATTATAACTGTCTTTCCCCAAGCTCAAAGTTGCTAAGATTGCTGTACAGCAATACACATACACAAACACTTGCAAGAGAAAGGCTAGGTCAGATCCTGTGGCAGGGATAAGATGAATTATTTTTACCTTTGGAGAGTAGCTTCCTGAATTTCTGAGTGGTTGCTAGCTGTAGATCCGGGTCATCTGAGAACAGCATCTCTACCATCTCTCTTGTGATCACACCCTCCTGCAAAGGAGACAGAACAATAGTTCCTTTTCACAACAAGATTATTTATTTAGGGCATCACAAGCATGACAGCCTACCATGATTTTGTGCTTAGCTAGTAATCCAAATATTCACAATTTGGGATTACAGCACGCTATTTACTTCCTGGTAGAACTTTTCCAGTTCACTGTAGTAACATTTGCAACGTTCTCAAAAGTAAGAAAAAAAACATTGAGGTTTGTCAGCTCCATGCAGTCCACAGCACTAAATCTACCTGAAGGCACAACTGCAAGAAGGAAAGGCACCTTACCCCACATGTTGTGGAACTAACATAGGAATCCACAAGGAGACTATCGAACATGGAGGCATCTTCATTGATCAACTCCACATTTCTTCTTTTAAAGAGCTAGCAGGGAACAAAACACAGGAGTCATTATTAGAAAGCAATGATGAACAATCTTCATAACTAGACATTCTTGTTCCTCAAACAAGATACCATCAGCTAGGCCAAACACAACCTGAATAGAAGAGTAGTCATTAATAACAGCTCTGCACTCTGAAGACTAGTTTGGCATACAAACCCCAATAATAAAACATGCTAAGTCTTGCCCTCAGATATGCAAATGCCCAAGTCACTGAGACACTGGTACAGGCAAGTGCAGAATTTGACCTAACAAGCTGGGGAAACTGGGGAGAAGGCAGCTTGTAGATGACACACAGAGAGCAAACATTTAGTCTGTGCCACATGCATCACCTGGGAATCACCTCTTACTTTCATAGACCTCCAAGCCAAAAAAAACCAGCTCAGAGTTAAGACAGACACACACAGATCATACTTTCACTTGCTCTTCCTGCTTGTCGAGGAAATAACCCCATTTACTAATTAATAAAAAACCAAAAAAACACCTTAAAAACAAGGACCTATGAACAAAAGCTTCTAGTACTCCAAGGAAAAAGTGCTTGGAGAGCTCTTGATGTGAGCTACACTCTGTACTAGGTACAAAGAAAAAAGCAAGATCTCAGTTAGAACAGGAAAAATAAGAGGACTGCCAACAAACCTTAATGCACAAATCCTTGAAGATTCCAGTTTGGCAGCAGCACAATCCTGGCTGTGTTAAAGCTGTACACAAGCTACTCAAGATGACAGTTACCTGTTGCTCTCGTTTCTGTTTGCGCAGTTGAATTCCTTCCTCTTCTCTTCTCCGTCGCATTTCCTCGGGATTTAGGGCTTTGTTCTTGTAACTCTTCATTCGATAGTTATCCTTCGCAGGACTCGCCATGGTTTCTGTGAAGAGAAAAAAATACCTGCCTCAGATTTCTTGTCATGCTCATTTCCCACATGCCCCTTCTGCCAAGGAAGTCCATGCATGCGGAATAGCAAGATCAAACAGACTTATTTGCAAGATCTGGTCTCAAACACTAAAGTAGAAGCTTCAAGTTAGAATGCGATCCCAACCTTAGTTCATGTAATATGCTGTTATAGCAAGAGTGTTAACGAAGTTTCTAGGAAGCACCTGGACCAAATTTCACAGTATCAAGCACAATACCCAGATGAAAGGCTTCTTCTCAAACAGCTGCACTGTCCTCGGGAGGCACAGAGCTAACTTCTACTTTGGTTTTCAGCAGAAATTATTTCCCTTGTATCATCCATCATTGGATAAATCACACCTTGACATTTTTTCCCCAGACTGGAAGGTTCACTGTGTGTGTATGGTAATAATCCAGCAGAACTCACAACAAACTGAGGCCTTGATTTTATAACAAGAATAAAAAACCTTGCAAAAAGCAGAGCTGTATATAACATGTAGGCCATGTTTGTCCTGCCAGGTTACTGCAAGTATTCAGTACCTGACCTACTTAATTTGCTGCTTCATATCTGACTAACGCACTACTTCAAACTTGGTTACTTGTGTACTTGCCTCCTAGTCAGTGAAGTGACACTCCACTATTTGGCACAGTTAAAGGCAATCAGGGACAAGCAGTAACCCGAGTACAGGAGGATATCAATTACTCAGCTGCAGCCAGCTGTTATCCACTGCTTTGACCATGTCGACTCCTTTTTCCATCTTTCCAAACTCTCCCTTTCTCCCATTTGTGAAAAATATTACTTGCTTAACATCCATGCCTTTCCCAGGAGAGGAAGGAAGAAATCACAAAACACAGCATTTGAGTCCCAATTAACCCCAAGACCAACTTACTTTTCTCCAGAAGTTTTCTGGACACCAATATCTTTGTTTTCTTCCAACTGTTACGGGCAGGTGGAAGAAGTGTCCTGTGAAAGTTTGCAGCGCTATCTCCTTACCCCTCCTCTTGCAAGCTGTAAGCGCTCCTCAGCCACATTGCTTACAGAAAGTTTCAGTCCCACTTATCAACTGTCTCCAGCCAGTCTGGAGCCCTTCCAAAGAGCAGCTGGAGAAGTTTCAGACCTTACTGTCCTCCTACTAGGAAAGCCCACAGCCAAGAAGGGACATATACAATGTACAAATATCCAACAATTCATTGCTATGGAAAGTGAAAACAACTGGAAGAAGTCATATTTTAACAGGAGAGTATACACAAAATACTTTCAGTTCTACAGTTTCCCAAGAATAGCTAAAAAGACACCAAGCATTATGAAAGAGTCAGACTCCATTCACAGTATCTGCTTTTGCAGAAGGCATTCTCTTCCCTAGCCAAAACACCAAGAGGATATTTCTTCTGGAAAGCAATAAAGAAAAAACCACCAAACCAAGTTCCTCTGGTCATTTAAACTGTAATAGAGATGCATGTCCCTGGAAAACAGCCCTGACCCCACGTTGTCCACAGTTGTGAAACAGTTTGGAAGCTCAGCAACTGAGAGCAGCACCCAGAGACACCACCAGGCTTGAGGAGGTGCAGCATCATGGGTCACAGGTTTATTGGCACCTCTGAAGCTAAGAAGAAGCCACCAACCACAACTCCTCATCGGTAAAAGCAGTATTTCACTGCCAGGTTAGAAAGTCTTCTTCAGTAACGTGTTGAGGGCACAGTAAGTGGCCAGAAGTTATAAAAAAAAAAAAGGGGGAGGGGGGACTATGTCATGCTGAGAATCACTGAGGAAAAGGCACAGAGCCTCAAAACTGACTGTAGGATCGAAGCCATCAAATTACAGTATGCCTTGTAAAATCTTGAGCCTTAAAGAAGTTTACCTTTAGTCCCTTTTCTAAGTACCCCATTTTATAGCACTGGTCTTCAATAAAACGAAGGCAAAAAACCTACTTACACCACACTTCACATGGCAGTTGGACTATACTTTGCTGACAGCCTGTATTTAGCCATTAATTTTTTTTCTGAGTTTATTTATCATGAGTCAGAGGTCCAGAGGAATAGCTGGCCTGTTTCTAAAGGTATTTGACAGCACTTTCTTCATTCTAAAAGACCATTTACATGGTAAAGAAAAGCAGAAACTGAAGATCACAGGAACTATGCAACTGCTCTCCCTTGCCCATCCCTCTTTCCAGCAGCACTGTCTGTCAAGAATGGAGGGAAGAATTTTATTATTATTTTTAACCAAAAAGCAGCTAATTCAGAAGATGAAGGACTTCCTTTGGAAAGTGAAATCTCCAATTAAAAGGCAGTTTTTAAGAAGAGGAGGAGGAAAAAGTGATTAAATGTCTTAACACTACAAGCAGGATTACCAGCCAGTTAGTGACATAAGTAGCTGAGTGACACAGGACAGTTCAGCTGCCTCCAAACTTGCACAACCCCAGTCAGCTGGGCACACCCTGGACCCTGCTCCGCGTGTCTGGAAAACAGCCGGAGATGCTCAGTCATGCTGCGAGGTCCCAGAGCACACCCTAGAGCATCAAGAGCACTGTTATCCTGCAAGGGAACCCCAAAGATACAACCAGCCCCTGAAGAGTGATTTTTCACATCAGCTGTGTAACAGCACATTGCTGTGCATCAGTCTCTGTGGCACTTAATCTTCTATTTTCACTCACACACATTTATCTCTTCGGATGATTTCCATTGACATCATCTGCATCAATACTTTAATTATATTAGAATGCTAATTTCTTACATTACACCCCATTTCCATGGCAATGGCTGAATGTCACAAATGCAGGATTACGACTTCACGGTGAGCTCAGCAGATGCTGTAGGCAGCACAGACTGCAGCAACCCCAAACACATGAAGCAAAACAGACAGCGGCATGCCAGGCACGTACAAATTCTTTACTTGTAGTGTTTCACTACAAAACATCTAGCTCATCCAGTGTATTGGCAAGTCAGGCTTGATCATTAACTATTAACTCAAATTCTATCAGTGTGAATATGCGCAAAATAATCCCTCTAAATCAGACCACTGGAGTAACTTGGACTGTCAGGCTCGGGAACACAATCACCTGCTCATAAATGACTGATGCACAGAAGATACTCAAGCCACAGATTTTCACTTTGCGTGTTAACACTGTTGCTCTGAGAAGCTTCGCTTTTACAGAAAAGCTCTTGACAGTAAAATGACAATGGAACCTTAACTACAGCAAGTTTAACTGCTCTGAATTTTAGCTACCACATCTAGGCGGCCACCTTAACCTCTACAAAATGCTGTCCTACTTGGACTGCACCTCTCCTAGGAAAGGTTTTTCTTCTCTAAGAACCAGCTTCTAAGCCCTGCCTTAAATGAAGATAGTATCAGCTCACACCCTAAAATTACAAAATAGTTCTGATGTTGCTCCAGCTAGAACTCCGGGGCTCCCAGCTCACCTGCAGCACCCCGAGGAAGCCAGGCCATAAGGCTTTTTCCTTCTGTACCACAGCAGCTCATCCAGAGCAGTCTGTGTGGCCTGAAGCTGCTCCGGGTACCCCTTTTTCTCCCGAGACCACACCAAACAGACTGCACAGCAGATGAACTGCTCTGGCAGTGCCTGCAGCCTGTTCACCACTTATCTCTCCCCAGAAGTCACTCCTGACCATCCCCCCCCGGATGACAGGTACGGGTACCGTTCACAGGATAGGGAAGGGCTGCAGGCACCCACACACAGGTGCCTGGGACGCAGTGCTGTGAGCCCATCTAACAACCTGCTGAAGAAAGAGGACAGGAATGTTTTCCAAAATATCTCAGTACACAGCAATGCAAGAGGGATATGCAGGCAGGTGGATAGAACCACAGAATGGTTCAGGTTGGAAAGGACCTTAAAGCTCATGTAGTTCCAACACCCTGCCCTGGGCAGGGACACCTCCCACCAGCCCAGGCTGCTCCAAGCCCCGTCCAACCTGGCCTTGAACCCCTCCAGGGATGGGGCAGCCACAGCTTCTCTGGGCAACCTGGGACAGGGGCTCACCCCCCTCACAGGAAAGAATTTCTTCCTAATATCTAATCTAAATCTCCACTTTTTCAGCTTAAAATTGTTACCCCTCATCCTATCGCTCCGCTCCCTGATCCAGAGTCCCTCCCCAGCTTTCCTGTAGGCCCCCTTTAGGTACTGAAAGGCTGCTCTAAGGTCTCCCCGCAGCCTGCTCCCCTCCAGGCTGAACACCCTCAACTCTCTCAGCCTGTAGACCGGATGGCCAGGCACCACAATCCCAGGATCGTCCCTTCACAACAGGCATAAAACCATATTTTCACCCCTCAGAGCTGCTCACGCAACAAGCCAAGCTCAGCCCTGCCTGCCCAGGTGCAGCAGCACGCCTGTGTGGGAGCAGGACTCTCAGGCAAGGGCTGGAGCTCGCCCTGTTCTACTAGAATATCAGCACAGCACAAATATGTTGTTAGAAAAGAAAGGAAAACATCAAGAATTAGGACAGAATTAGAATGAGGCACCTCCTCCACCAGTGGAAACAGTAACATAGCTTTTCCAAAAACAGCAAAAGCCAGTCCAGCTACTCATGTTTCAGGCCCTTGCTTACACTTCATCGCCGCTATCTCAGCCTCCTGCTGCAAGAAGAGACAGCCTACTTTTCTAGGAACCTGGTTTCCTCCAAGTTCAGCATCCCTTCAACCACCCCAGAACAGGACAATCTCTACCTTTTCCTTTTTCACTGGTCAATTAGAACTGACCACTGGAAGTCCCTCTGAAGTAACTGTTTCCTCAGCAGTATATTGTCATTCCTGAGCACTGGTTACAGAGGGGCTCAGTGTGCACCCCCCCTCTTCAGTCCAATTCACCTTTCCAAGGGATGAATTAAAATTGCAGAGGTAAAAGCTTGTACTGTGTTAAAACACAGTGAGTCTGCTGAGCTTTCAAGCCATCTCTTCCCCACACCTCTGCAGACCAAACAGTTCCACAAGTGTACAAGAGTTTTAACTCCGTTTCCAACTATGAAGAAGATTTGAGAATCTGCTGTTTACACCCCAACCTCACAGAGTTCACTCAAGAAAACACTAAACTTAGATTTGGAAGACTGACTCCATTTGAAATAATAATTCTGATTGAGTTTGGACAAAATATCACTTCTGCTCTGGGAATTAATTCCCTGACCTCACACAGTTCCCTAAGTCAGTGCTTTTTCTAGTCAAGTACCTCCCTGCATTAGTGAACTTTATTCACAGCAGCTCCACAGAAAAAGGTGACAGTATTTGCATTTCAATAGTTCTCTTATTGAGCATCCAAGCTCTGCACCTCCAATCAAATCTGCCAACCATTAGCCCCAAGATGCCAAACCAGATATTAAACTCAGTGCTAACATGACACATCAAATAGATCTAAGGATTATCAGCCTGCATATATAAAGATTTATTTCTATACCCTGAACACATAACAGCAGGTAACCCTAGCTCCACAGGACAAATTTTGAAATCCATTTGTACACGTTTGATGACTTGCTTTAGTAAAGCACAGCTATGTAAAGCTTTGCTCAGGCACCTCAGAGACCAGGCAGATGTAAGCCTCACTAAAAAGCAGAACGTTTGCTAGTCCTGGCTCAGAGGGACTCCTCTCTCCTGGAGAAAACAGCAGCAATTGTAAAACTCCTCAGAAAAGCCAAAAGGGAACATGCACTAAATGTCAGAAGCGTTAGCTTTTATTTCTTAGCTACACGAGTGGCAATGCAGGTGAAATGCTTAAGGGAGGTCTGTAACTGCAGTTTGGTGACAGCCAATGAAGCCACTACTGCAAGCAGCTACAAACAAGGACTGAGAAACAGTAACACGAGTTTAGATGCATCTCCATCATTCTGAGCCAGAAAGAGAAGGAAAGCCAACATCAGACAATAACCCTGCTCACTATTAACCAGGTACAAGTAAGTTGCTGCAAAGGTCTATGGTCATTTCAGAGCATGAAGCAAGTAGCTGCCTTTCCAGGCCCATAATAAACATACCTGCAAGCCCAATACTGATACACCTTTCAGGATTGCAAATCATCAATAAGTTAAAACACATTTTTATTATTTCTTTTAGAAGGCTGTTTGTCTACATCCTCAAAGAAAGCCCACATGAAACCAACTGACTTCTCCATTATTCTTCCTTAGTTTCCCCAGAGAGAAAAATTGCTGAAGTGGGATTTTAAAGCCACTACGAGATTGCGCCTACCAGCATACAGCACATCTTCGGCATAAACATTAAAAAGTCTCCATGTCAACAATTTCTGGATGCTAACACCTTTGGAATTAAATTATTAATAAAAATTGGTCCATTAAAACCAAAGCAAGGCTTTATTAAGCTAATAATTTACATTGGGAATGACTTCAGGTGTTCTGTGAGCTGAGAATCCTCTTAGAAGGGCTACAGGAGCAGTTAAACTTAGGGATGAAGCTTAACTGAACAATATCTTTTCAATTTCTTGTGAAAAGGAAATCTCTTTGGGAAATGGAAGAAATTTGGCTCCTGCTGTAGCTTTTGTTGGCAATGGTTGGCTTTGATGAGGAAAAAAAATCCTCCAGTTGTCATGTAATCCAAAGAATTACTAATACAGGTTGTCACACTCATCCTTATATACTGAATGATGAGGAGGTATGTACCACTTAAAAGAAAGGAAAAACAGTGTGAAAGTTTGACTCTGAAGGCTCGGCAGAGCACTCCAATCCTGTAAGCATCTGTGTAAAAGCCAACATAAACTACAGCAGTTCAGCCAGAAAACTAATTCCAGGGTCACTACTGCCACGCCAAGATTATAACGGCTTAACATTACTGGATCAGAAACCCAACCTTGCTTCTCTCCAGATGATGCTCTTCCCATTTCTCTGCATTACAAAAAGCATTTGCTTCAAGCATTTTTTCAGCTGCTGATTAAAGCCTCCAAGCTGAGTCACCGCAGGGACTCACTTGCCTAAATCAGGACTTGTGCTGCTGAGTCAGACCAAAGTGCCAGAGCAGAGAAACAGTTATGCTGACAGATCTGACAAGGCCTTTTTTAAGCCAAAACTCCCTTTCACAAAGGTAATCTTCATAAGGTATCTATTACAGTGCTGTTGCTGAGCATAAGACACATATCTAAGGCAAAGCCTGGCCAGCCAGGAAGGCTGACAGCTGCATGTTTGGAGCAGAAAAGGGTAGTAGAATTATGCAAGCGTAAATGAATACACTTGATGAACTCCATCAGCACTGATCAGCCAATTAGTGCCCACTGGGTACATTTCAAAGCTTCTCAGCTCTGATCAAGCACTGGGCCAGATGACCTCCAAAGGTCCCTTCCAACCGAAGTTCTCCCTGCAATAGTGTGAACTTGGTTAGTTACAATTAATACCCTGGTAAATTTGACAAGTTTCACATGACAAGCTTTAATGACTATATTCTTCATGTTTCTCCTACCCAGCAGGAAGTTTCTCCATTTCATATACTCACCTGAAAACGCAGAGGAGTCTCCCATCTCCTCCTGCCTCCGTGTTTGCACAGGCTTTGAGATAAGGACATATCCCTACAGCATCACACTCCTGCACTGCTGCAAGATCTCCCAGCAGACAGGAACAGCGACTGCTCTTTGCTGTCCTTGGTGTCCTGGTATTTTCTCAGACTGACCGACTGGCAGGGAGATTGAGACAAACCACATCGAATTCACGTAAGTCACCACCCCGTCCTGGGGTGCCAAGGAGGTTTGGACACTGAAGAGGAAAGACGGGACTCTTCCGGAACAATCACCAGGACAGTAAGCTTGGTAGGTGTCTTTCCCTGCAGGATCAGTGTTCAACAGAATGCCTGTGCTTTCGACACTATGCCCCCTCCAGGAACAGCAGACAGTTGAAGTAAACTGATTTAGTAGTAGCAGACATCAGAGCAGTTTGGATCACGCAAAGAAAATTAACCTTACCTTTAGAAGAGCAAGCTAGCAATGCTAAATCAGAGGTTTAAGACTTGAGTCATCTCCCCTGACAAAGTTAAAAACTACATGCAATAGTCAAGCTATCTCCAATTAGAGTTACTGAGGGATTTCTTTTTTTTAAAAAAAATCAAAGCATTTGTGATACTTTTGGACCTGGGGAGGAGGGGTCTGTAAGACTATGCCAATCATGTTCCGAGGCTGCACACGAGTCCATCGTGGGCAGCGTTAGGGTGACTACATGTCATTGCCTCACAATCCCGCATTTCTCCAGAAGTCTTAACACTTGTAACTCAAATTCTTGTTACTTCTGCAGTCAGCTACTCAATACGGCCCCTAAGAACACACTGACAGTGAAACCCTGGAAACTCGATTCAGCATTCAGGTATGGCATGTCAGTTTTGAACATAATTTCTTATCGCTGTCACCTACTTACAACTGAAAAGAGAGTCTGTGGCCACTTCTGCATTCACCCTCTCACTGCCTCTTACTTTATCAAGATACCACCAAAGCCGCTGCTTAAAGTGAACCAAAAAACATTCCATGCAAGAGACAACAAAACATTGTTAGGCATTTCTGAAGCATTTCAAAATCTAAAGTCTCTCTCTTCACCTGACCAAGTATATCAGCATTAATTGCTGGTTTCCTTGTAAACTTAAAGAGTGCCACTTTATAATTAGCAGTGCTTATGTGAATTTTGTTCCTTCCATCTCCCATGTGTAAAGGGTTTCCTTAACTTTGAGAACAGAAACAAAAATTCTTCTGAAACTCAGATACATAATGCATTTTACAACACTCTACAGATGTGTCTTCAGTCAATTCTTAAGAGCTTAAGCACTCGCTTTACAGCGCAGCAAAGGTTCTTCCTGACAGAAGCTACAGATAGGGACCAATTAACGTCTCTAGAGGTTTCTCTTCTAGAAAAAGTGTGCCCAGGACAACTTTATGATTTCAGTTGAAACCATAGAAAGAGAAGCCTAAATAATCAGTACTACCTAAATACAAATTAAATTAAGTTGGTTATAATAAATATATAAAAGCAGTTTAATTACTTGTATGCACACTGTACAAATTAATTACACACTGTATAAAACAACAGCTCTGAACCACTACCAGAAATTAGCCAAGAACAGATTCTTACATTGAACATGTCACTTTGGTAGTTTTACAATTAATTAAAAAAATAATAAAATCCCTTCATTTGCTCAGAAGACCACAGAGGGAAAAGGCAGCTAAACAGCTGTGCTTACAGGAGAAGGACAACTACATAAGAAGCCTTGTCAAATAACCAGCAACTCAAGGCTTTTCCTCTACAGCCCTGGAATTACCCCAGCTGCTGTTAAACCCTGGAAAAGCAGCCAAGTTCTGTTGTCCGTCACTTGTGCAGCTCTGTTTTCTATGTCTGCTCTGCTGCCGTTATGTTCTCACACAGGTTATTGGAGTGTTTACTACAAATAAGCACAGGCAGAGCCAAGTTCTCTTTCAGAGCTGTCTTAGACCCAGCCTGCCACCGTCCCCTGGCTGGGCGCTTCGCAGGCAGTACATGCTGTGCTGGTAAAACGCTTATCCATGCAGCTATTTGGCTGTCTGGTGCCGCAGCCACCATTGGCTCATTCCCTTCTGTTTTAGCTACCAAAAGCCAGTGATGTGATATCACCACTGGAATGTGCAGCAGCTTCGCTGATGGGGCTGGCTGGGGAGGGGGAAGGGAAAAAGCAAAAACTCTCATGGGGGAAAACAAACAGTCCCACAGCATACTTGTCCTCCACTGGGGTCAGTCTAAGATTAGGAATCCTTTTAGGATCCCCATGCCCTGATGTAAAGAGAACCCACCTATTCCTCAGCCCAGTTCTCAATACAGATTAATTTGAACTCTACCTTCTCCTCATCTTTTCACACACAAAAAAATCTGAGGTTTGTTTTGGGGGGCTTTAAGTGCTCTTTAACCTGATTTACAAATTCTGAAATATTCAGATTTCCCTAAGAGCAGACTGATCAAGTTCAACAGTCTGTCACTGAGATCAGTATCTCCTTTGTAACAGTTCTTAAAACAGGGATTAACTCTTTGACTAAGTCAACTCAAACTCGACCCACGAGTTAGAGGAGGTTAAAAACAACTAGATATAGTCAGAGACAATTAGAGGGCTATAAAATCCCAACAAGCTCATTCTTCCCAACATGTGCTTTGCTCCAGAAACAAACAGTACTGTCTGATTTGCGAAGCAAATTTGAGTTTATCTGGACCTCACTAGCACAATAGCTTAAAGCTGAAAGGCTGCAGGAATTAGTACTTCCACTATTACACTATTTTAGTGATCAAGCTCCCCTTTACAAAGTTCATGTTTGCTCTCCTGAACACAAGCAAACAAAGCAAAATAGCCAAATAACTAGTTAAATTCATCAGCCACAAGAGTTTTATTAAGAATAGAGGATTACATACTGCTCCAAAGGCTAAACAGCACCATAAAAGCATTCAGACATGTCATTTGCATAGGAAACGAAGAAACTGATGAGCATTTCTAACACAGGCAAGACGAAGACCACAGCTGCTTACAAGCACTAGGGCACCCTCATACAAGAAGGGGTAACAATGTTATGCTAGCACCATTTAGTCCTATTAACCTAGAACAACAAAAAAGCAGTCTTAGTTTATTTAAAATGTTAAGAAAAAGTTACAGTAGGATAAGTCAAAATGAGGGAAGTATTAAATCCTTGCTGTCAGACACACATGCCTGCTTCAAACCCCAAGAAACAGAGAGGCAGTGGCGGGGAAGGATGGGAAGCTCCTTTGCATGAACATCCTCAGCGTCAGGTAACACAGGCAGTTTCCAGACACTCACCAACAGGCCCGAGGACATTTTTCTACCCAAAGTTGCCAGTCAAGATTTTACATCTCAAGCTATAAATTAAGTTTTAAAAGCTGTTCTGGACTAGGAGGTGCTGCAGCCATTGCACACAGAGACTTGTGGCCACTAACTTCTCCTGGCACATCACAGGAGGGGTTTGAAGATGGCAGGGGAGTTTCTGACGAGATCATTTTGATAAAGCAGCAGCCCGCCCCAAAGGGCATTTTTCAGACTTCTGAAGGGAAATCTGGTTAAAAGACAATACTGCAGGTGAGAATTTATAAGACTGTAATCCTTACTTCCCAGAGGATCCTTACTCTGCGTTATAGAAGAGAACATCCCTGCTATGGGCTTGGCTTTTCCATTCATCTCCGCCATTCAAACCCTGTCTCACCACCCAAAGCCTTAAAGAAAGCCATCTTTCCCCCCTGAGCAGGGAGCTTCAATTTCAGGCTATATCAAAAGCTACAAAAAACACCCGCTATTACTGAAGTGCCTTTTCAAGGGCAATACTCAGTTATGAGTTACTTGTAGCTAAGAGAAAGAGCTATCTGCTACCCCTCTGAGCCTTTACGTGTGTTTAGTAGTACCGGTTATGAATAAGCAGACAAGTCCCTCCACTACCCTCCTTCCCTGCACTGTGTCAGGAGACGCATTGGCTTACATCCCCCATAGCGACACACTGCACAGGGACAGCCTCGCTAAGCCTATGTTGACACTGCTGCTGAAGTTTTATTTCACAAAAGCTACAACAGCCAAGGCCCTGCTGGGTTATCAGAACAGCGAACAGTTCAGTAGGATCTCACCGGAGCCCGGTTCTAAACTCTTAAACAAACTTCAGAGTTTAAATGAGACAGAGATGTGACAGCACCCCTCGGACACTTTGATGAAGCTTCAATCGCAGCAGCCCTTCTCCACCACCGCGGCCTCTCAAGGCTTTTTACCTTCGTGCCTCCAGCAGAAGGCGTCCTCAAAGCCCAAGAAACAGAACGTTAAAGCATTAATATGCTTTAATTCCCTTACCCACCCCGGAGCAGCCCGGAGACCGAGCTGCTGACCTCCTCCGCGCAACAGAGACACCCAGCAAGACCCCTGCCCCAGCGGCCCGGCTACCCAGCTCCGGCCCCTGGCCACCCGGGCCCTGCCCCGCGCTACCCGGAGCCCCCCGCCGCAGGGTCCCCCTCAAGGGGCCGCCCCCAGCCCCGGNNGGACCCGGGTCCTGCCACCCGCGTCCCATCCCTCGTGTCCCAGCCCTCGCGTCCCATCCCTCCTGTCCCATCCCCTCACGCTCTGTCCCCTCGTGTCCCATCACTCGTGTCCTGTCCCTGGCACCCCATCCCTCCTGTCCCATGCCCTCACGCCCTGTCCCCTCCTGCCCCATCCCTCCGCATCCCCTCCCACCCCGCGGCCCACCACGGCCGACGCGCCGCACGCGGGCTCTGAGCACAGAATCGCTCCAAGGTGTCCTTTTATTACAAAGTCGGTCGTCGATCTGTGTCCTCGGCAGGTCCGCAGCCCTGGGGGCGGCTGTGGGGGGCGTGGGGTGGGCGCCATCAGTTGGTGCGAGGGCGGCCGCTGCCTCCCATGGCCATGAACACGTCAATGGGGACGTTGGGCAGCGTCAGGCGGTGGCTGCCGGGGCATCGCCGCAGCTGCCTGTGGGGAGAGAGCGGCGTGAGCCCCGTGGCACGGAACGGCTTCGTCTGATACGGCACGGCATGGAACAGCACAATGTGGCATTGTCTGATACGGCACAACACGGCACAACACGGCACAGGACGCTGCCTGCCCCGATGGCGCCTGCCCTGCCCCAGGACAAGGAGAGGTTCCAGCCATCAGACAACACTTTTGGGAGCAAAACAAGCCATGTTTGCCAGAGCAGGGACCTGCTCTGTGCGATGGAGACACGGCATGGCTGTGCCAGGGCCAGACCCAGCGCCCCGGGGGGTCTCCCGGCCCCCCGTTACCTTCCCACTGCCTGCTCGGTGTCTGCCAGCTCCTGTGTTCCGGGAGGCACGGCCACGCAGGGACAGTCACCGGCCTCGATGGGGAGCCTCCGCGCCTGCGGAGTCTGCTGGGAGCTCATGTCCAAGCCCTGGATGTATCTGCCTGGAGAGGAGCGGGAGGGTGAGCCGGGCCCCCCAGCTACGGTGAAAGAACAGGGGGGACGTGGGGGGACCACGACCAGCCCTGTAACCACCGGTGCCCACTCACCAAGAGGGGGTCCTGGCCTGTCCCCCACCCCGCCACGCATCCGTCACCCAACTGACACTGCGTCAGCTGCATCACAATAACCCCCCCGGGCCGTAAAAGGTCCCTTTATGCCCCCCCCGGGGTGGCCATCTCAGTGTCCGGGCACTGGGATGCTGTAGTGGGGTCACCCTGGGGTGATCCGAGGGATCAAAGCGTCCCAGCTGGCATGAGGACATGGAGGGGTTTTTGCTTGCCGATGGCTACAGCTGGGCAGGACTATTGGGGAGGGGACGTACTCCAAAGTGAAGGAGGCGTTTTCCAAAAAGCACCGGAAGAAAGTGGCAATTAAAATAATCAATAAAAGCGAAATGCCAGAAGGTAAGAGGTAACTCCAAAGGGCTGAGGGGGGACTTCCAGGTTGAGGCACCGTCCCTCCTCCGGGGCTTTTAATTCCCATCAGGAAACGTTTCTCACTCTGCCCACCCAAGAGCGGGGTGGGGGGGTGGTGCCGGGGGGTCCAGCAGAACGGCCCGAGGACCATGGCTCCGAGGATTAGGGCCCGTTTATGTGGCCACCCCTCCTGCCGCAAGGATGGCAAAGTGCTGGTGGAGCCCAGCGGCCCCCCGTGATGAGCAGCCCTCGGGGAATGGTGCAGGAGCCAGGGAACGACATTCCCTCCCTCTGCTGAGTCCCGGGGGTGCCCGGAGCAAGCAGCCTTGGGACTTCCCTACGACCAAACCCCTCCTGCTGGTAGAGTTTATTCACCGATTCCTGCCCCGGAAGCTCCAGATCGCCACACGCTTGGACCACAGAACATCATCCACGTGCACGAGATGCTGGAGTCGGCGGAGGGGAAGAACTGCCTGGTGATGGAGCTGGCGGAGGACGGGGACATCTTTGACTACGTGCTCTGCGAGGGTCCCCTGCCCGAGCCCCACGCCGGGGCGCTTTTCCGCCAGTTGGCGGAGGCCATGGAGCACTGCCACGGCTGCGGGGTGGCCCACCGCAACCTCCAGTGCGAGAACGCCCTGCTGCAGGGCCAGACCTTGAAGCTGACGGATTTTGGCTTCGCCAAGCTGCTCCCCAGGGAGAGCCGGGAGCTGAGCTGGACCTTCTGTGGCAGCACGGCCTACGCCGCGCCCGAGGTGCTGCAGGGCGAGCCCCACGACAGCCGCAAGGGCGACATCTGGACACGGGCTCTGAGCAGCCCACGTCTGCCTTCCCTACTTCAGCAAACTGGGAGGAAAGGGAAATTTAAAGCAGCTGACACACAGCACAGGCCCTCACGAGACAGCCGTCCCCATCCCGCGGGCACAGGAAAATGAGAACACCCGACACAGGCAGAGACTCTGTAGAACTCCTTTAATTGCTGTTAACTGCACGTCTGTAAAAGGTTTGGAGAAAGTCATCGTTACAAAACTACCAGCTGTTAGAATTGTTCCTGGCTTTCACCCCAGCTAGAAAAGGCTCAGGGAGATGCAGAATAGTTCAGAACAGAGAATATTGCACAGACAACCAAACGGTTAATTTGACTAAAGAATTTAAAAAAAAAAAAAAAAGCAGTGACACAGACGAGAGCACTGAACCCTCGGAGCTCCGGGCGACTCAGACCAACCCCCGAGGGACCACAGCCCCGTGTCACCTCCCCACACCAGGTTTTCCTGCTACAGTAAATGCGAGCCCAGGACAGGGTGAGGCGGCAGCACATTCCAGAGGCGCTGCAGGGCCCATTGTACACCACAGCCGAGGAGAGCTGTAGCTCCGTCCCTGGCCCTCATGGGCTTTGCAGGACAGAAGAGCTCTCCTGTGAGTGCCTGAAGTCACCACTGCCATCAACCCACCCGTGTGGGCAGCTGCATTTGAGAATCTCCCCAAAGGGGGGACAAAAAAAGACCAAAACCCCCAACTCTTCCAAGTGCACCTAGGTTAATGCTACCCAAACCCAGAAGGAAAGCCACAGCTCCAATGGAGCAGCCTCGGAAGAGGCAGGACAACAAAGGCAGCGCATATAAAACCACCACCCCAAAGGCCAGAGACAGCAGCAAGGGCTCTGTCCCTTTAGGATAACTGTAATTAGCAACATCCACTGAGGAGATCTTGTGCCATTAGAAGGGAACTGCCCCAAAAAAGAGAGGCCATGGGTCCGGAGGAAGCATTGCAAGTAGTCACAGGAAAGGGAAGGAACCCAAGTGCACCCACTGAGCACAGTGAGGCTTGTGACCCTGGTGGCCGTGGGGCCTGGCGTGGGTGGGACACGAAGGGAGACAGACGAGTGGACAGACACAGCCTCGGCCAACAGGCACCACCCGCGCTCGGGCACTTCTGCCTCCCGCCGGGCTCGGCAAGGGAAGGGCCGAGCTGCAGTGCCAAGGCGGAGGTTAAAGTGGTCACTGTGGCTGCGCAAGGGCTGAACTGGGCACAACAGAGGGGTTCTGCTCCCAGGGTGACCCAAACCACTGCCTGCCCAGAAGGGCTCAAGTAAGAGAAAGCCACAAGTACTTGGAGAAATTTACCTAGAAGTACACAAAACCCGGTAGAGGAAGGCAGTGCAGCTGCGAAGGGGGAAGCAGCAGGTCGTGGCTTTTAGAGGCGCTGCTGCTCTCACAGCAGGAAACAAGAGTTTCCATTAGAAAAAGCTTCCAAGACGAAAAGCCAGGCAGAAGCTCAGGGTTTGGCAGGGAGTCTGGCTCCTTCCAGCATGGCCCAGCTTTAGGCCAAAGCCACAAGCCGACCACCTTTCTTTGCAGCAATGAGTGAGGAGCAGAAGGGGCTTCTACTGCAGCATCTCCAGCCCCTGGCCGCTCCCTCCATGGGGGCTTTCTCCAGGGACAGCCTGGCCAGCAGCACGGGGTGGCAAGCGAGGAGGCACAGCTTGCATCCAAGAGCCTTCGAACTGCTGTACTGCAGACGACGCGCATGCACAAGCGAACAATCAGCCAGCTGGCAGTCCGGCGGCACCGAGCAATCCTGCCCGGTGTCCGAGTACCCAGCTCACCCTGCGGACCCCTCACTGCATCGCATCTGCCTCTACCCGACACTTTCGGGGCAGTCAGTTTTGCCTTGGCCAGTCTCTAGGACCTACTGAGAAGAGGGGCTCCCTAGCAGCTACGTGTATGAGTGAACTCCTGCTTCCTCCTCCTCCAGGTCTGAAGGGGTCACTTGAGTTGCCCACAGGATTTAGCAGGAATGAAACTCCTCCAGCCTGGAACCACAATTCCCAGCACAGTTACACACAAAGGAACAGCCGGTCCGTGATTTAATTCATATTCGATGGTGGAAATGAGCCTCTGACACACACTGGAAGCAGTCGCTTTATTCCCAGTCTTCCCAATCTTCATCTTCCAGCTGTAAACAAGAGTAACATCCCTCAGGTTGTTTCTGTAACTCAACAGCCATCTGCCAACAGATCCTCCTGCCCAGGGCACTTCAGTCAGCACAAAGCCTGACATATCCTCACGCTCCCACACCCTCACAACAGGGATTTGCTTGCTCTGTTTCCCATGGGGAACTTGCACACTCATCCCTCTTCAAGCATATCCAAACAGCCGCTCTCCGATCCAGATAACACCCACGACTCCCACAGCAACATCCCAAGCTACGCCCGTGTCCTCAAAGAGCCTCCTGCCAAAAGAGCCTTGAAAAGCCTCCTGGCAGCTCCTCTAGGCCCTTCCAGGCCAGCAGCAGCCACGTCTCGCTGCAGCGTGCTGCACAGCCCCGGCTCCAGAACGGGTGCTGGAAGCGGAGCTCAAGCCAAGGGATTCGCTCTCTTTCTCCAAGGTACTGCAGCGTCTCTCCACCTCCCAGGGGCAGCAGCCAGCAACGGCAGCGCTCAGACAGCATCACCCCGGGGAGTTGCTGATGGTTGCTGGGAGTGATCTCACTTATTTGAGTGAGCACCTCCCCTCCACTCACCTCCCCAGACACTTCCACCTTCGAGAGTGCCAGCTGCACCTCCTCTTCAGTCATGTCCAAATCAAAGTCCTTTTCCCAGTCCTCACTGATATCCGTGCTGGAGCCTGTAACCACAAACATCACGACAGCCATCAAAGCTGCACATGCTTCAGGCACTCACGAAATCACACAGCTGCCCAAGCAGACCCGCAAAGCCCTGGCACTCATAAGGCTCAGATCTACCGCAGCCTGCCCCAGGAGAAAAAGCCTCCCCCATTCCCAAGAGCGGGCTGTCAGCTCGCTCACAGAGACGGGGCGGACTGAGCTGCTCTTCCCTCACAGCGAGGGTCGATTCAGAATGAGTGCAAGAGGTGAATGCTGAAACATTCCCCTCTGGCCTGAGAGAACTAGGATGTGTCACGCTTGAGTCACACAGAAAACACAACAAATAAGGAATGACACGAGTGACTTAGGAATGGGGACTGTCACAGTCCCCAACAGAAGGAACAACCTCCTGGGGCAGAGGAGCAGCAGGGACACTCCTAGGGGTGACACGCAGAGGGAAGGAAACATCACGTTCCCTACACAGGCCACAGCCTTGCCCCGGCACCCAGCAGCCCAGGGACCAAAGATCTACCCTGTTCAACTGACAGACTTCTGATTTCCTAATCTCCTTCTGCTCAATACAGACCCAGTTCATGATACTTGTCCATCTTGCTGGATCTTAGGTTACTTCCAGTGGCTTTATAAACCTATAACCAACATAAGCATTACTCTGAAAGACCTACAGCTGAAGGCAGAATCCCCTGCAATTAAAAATTTGTAAACCGCGTCAGCCAGAGCTGCAAAATGTCCCTCCTCAGGGTCCTGGGGGAGTCTGACCCTCCACTCTCCTGAAGGAGCATCAGGAACAGGGCTCAGGAGAAGACACCGGCCCAGCCACCTGCTGAGAGCAGACTGTCACCATCTGATGTGACCAACTCGACCCTGCCCAACAGCATAAGGATTCATTTTCAGTTCAGCCATTAGACAATCTTTGGATCTAACCTTCCTGGGTGATTCTGGCAAAACCTCTTTTCTCCTCTTCCATCATCACAAAAATCAGAGCACTTTCCCCAAAAGCTGCCACCGTCAGCCAAAGGTTTCCAGGCCCTGTGCTGGCCCCACAGACGCACCTTTTTTGCCATTGTTGGAGGGAGTGGATTTCCCGCTATCCGAGTTCAGCTCAAAGACACGTAGATCTGTTGGTCCTTCCTCTTTCAGAGTCTCTGTCCTGCCCTGGGCTTTGCTCTCCACCTCTCTGAGCTCTGTAACAGCCGGTTGCTCTGAGGATGCTGCTGACTCCTGCGCAGGTGCAGAAGGATGACCGGGTTCCGGGGGCTTTGGCAGGGAGCTCTGCTCTTCCAATGTGGCCTCCAGCAGCTTCTGGGAGAGGTCTCCGGCCCCGGCTGGTTGTGCTCCAGTCTGTAGCTGTGCAGCAGGCACAGAGGCAGGGTTTGCAATCTGAGTCACAAGGGAGACGCTCTCACTGCTCTCAGAGGGGCTCCTCTCTGCTGGGGCTGGCTCTGGAGGGAGGACAGCCCAGCTTTCCTCTGAGGGTCCCTTGTGAGCAGTGGGGTGGCTTCCCTCCAGGGCTGCAGGGGCAGATTCTTTCTCTGCTGCTTCTGGCCATTTCACGTTTGCACAAGGCAGGGGTGACATGCCCAAGAACTCCTCTGTAGGAAGGCAGAAGAGAAGCGAGAGATGTTTCAGCAAGTGCAGCAGCAGGTGACAGTGCAGCAGGGCTGGCTGCAGCTGGGCTGGGAGCTGAATTTGTGGGAGGAAGGAGGAGCCACCACCCTCTCTAACTGAGACCTGCCGAGGTCTGCACGAGCCCTCCCGCAGACCCTCCCCCATCTGACCCACCTTCATCTTCTTCCCACCCTGGCTCCTCTTGGTGAATGCTCTGCTCCGCTCGCTGCTTCAGAGCCTCCCTTCGGGCTTCATCCTGCAGGGAATTCAGCATCAGCAGCTGCTCGCATCCCCAGTCCTCTCCTCCCCAAGGCATTTCAGTGTCAGTGACAACAAGGACACAGAAAAGGCAGCCCAGATCCCTTCTTTTTCAGGAAAAGTATCTTCTGCCTCTTTGGTCCACATTAGAGAGGTCCTTGGGTGGAGCGACCACCCACTGGGGGAGGCACCCACCTCCTGACCTACCTGCTCCAGGCGATGCACTTTATAGAAGTAGCGCTGCCAGAATTCAGAATGGGAAACAGCCACAGGGACCTGTGAGCGACACAGAAAACACGATGAGTCACTGCAGAGGGAGCGCTGCGGTTGCTGCCTTGCTCCTGTCTCCTCCCAAGCCTTGCAGCTACCCTCGCAACCTGCACAAGGCACCTGCATTTTCAGCTGCACACACTCGTGACCAAGCCTCAGGCAGACACCAGCAGATGCTCAGACACACGTCAGACAGCCACAGAGGAACTTCTGTTCCAGGCTCATGACAAACAAGTAGGGGAGAAGAATACAATATGCTGACAAATACCCATGTGCCAGTTTACCACATCTCTTTCTAACACAAACTCCAGAGCCCAAGCAGCTCAGTGCTTCCCTCCACCATACCCCAAGTCAGAACCTGCCCACTGCAGGAGCCAGGCAGGGCCGTACCATTTTGGTGTAGAGAGCCCGGATGGAAGGGCTGGTTGCCAGCAGCTCCGCGATCTCCCCTTTCTTCTCCTCTAGGTTAAACTGAGAGAGCCAGGCCTCAAGGAGCTCAGCAGGGCCTGTACAGGACAAGCAAAGAGATAACAGTCCCTGGCACAAACAAGGGAGCAACAGTTTTGGGAAGTTTCATTGGAAAGATGCTACAGACCAAACCAGCTGGGATGAGTAAGGGGCAAAGGAGAAGGGAGACACGGGTCTCCCATGTTGTGGGTCCTCTGCTGGCACAAGGCCACATGGCACCAGCCGTACCGGCAGTTTAAGCTGGCCCAGCAAACTCTCAGGCTAAGCTAGTCCCCAGTGCAACAGACAGATCCGCTCCCCGTAAACAGCAACCCCATCGACAGCCAAGCCAGCAGGCCCGCTGGTGAAAGGTTCTGGGCCATTCAGGACAGCCCACGGGCCCCACACAAGAGCCAGCTTTGCTCGGCAGCACCACTGAGCCCCCCCATACCATCAGGTTCGTTGCAGTAGGTGGCTGGGTCTGACTGGAGGCTGTAGAGACGAGCCTGGAAGAGACAAGCAGGGCAGAGCCGTCAGTGGGGCGGCAGCAGCAGAAGAGCCCTGAGAGGACAGGGCTTGGGAACTCTGCATCCCGGAGGGAAGCTCCAGGAACGAGGCACTCACCTTGGCGCTGTCATAGGGCTCTGTGGTACCTGTGGGTGTTGCCATCAGTGTAATGACATCGCAGTCAATGGTCTTATCTGGTGAGGGAGCAAATGTGTCCGAGATGACACCCAGGAAGTCAGAGAGCCCCTTCCTCACCTTTTCAGTCGCACCCGAGGAGCCTTCTGTCCTCTTGAAGAGAAAAAGCAGTGCAGTGTGAGTAATAGTGCCTGCAGCAGCAGGACAAATCTCAGTCTTTTCTGGATAGGTTCCTTTAAAGAAAAAGGATTTCTCTGCCTTCAAAAAAGTGCTAAGGAGGCAACTGCGTGGCCAGGGCTGGGCTAGAAGGGTGCTGTGGCAGGCACTAGCCTCAGGTGGTGATGGGGGAGGCAGGCCTTGTCACAGGTTTGTGGGGAATGGCGCCTAGGCTTTGCGGGAAAGGACACAGCCAGGTTTGGGGACTGGATGGTTTGGGGGTGGGACTGTCACAGCAGGAGCCCTGCAAGGCTAAGGCTGACAGCTTGTGTGGAGATCCAATGTCCTGCTACAGTCACACTGACCGTATCCCACCTACACGGCACACTGGGAGAGGGAAAGCACAAGGAACTTGTCTCCACTCGTCTCCAGAGGTTCCTCGCCACTACAGGCAGGAAATCCCACACAGTGCTCAGCACCAAACCTGCACCGGGGAGAATCTGACACCTGAAGCTCATGGTTACACACTGGGGTCCTCAGAGACAGGTACATCCTATTCAACCCCCGCTTCGCTTTCTGCAACCAGGAATCCCAGCGCCCTCACCCCTATACTCACTGCCAGCTTGTCCTTGACCACGCTGGCTGTAGCGGCGATAGTGCAGGCTGTGTCATGCTGCACTACTTGAGTGAACTCAGCCAGGTCCCGCTTCATGAATTCCAAAGCTTCTGTGGACTGTAAGAAGATGACAGATAGACTGTGTAATCTTTTCGCTCTGCAATAAAGCCACGGTCACTCTGGAAAAGTGTGGCACATTGCAAAGATGAAAGCGTGAGAGCCTTTCGCCCAGCTGAACCCTTAGCCCAACTTGTGCCATGGCTAAGACTGTAATAACCAGAATAACAACGGGAAACTGCTACGCTCAAGACATGTTACAGTGGGGGTTCTTAAGAATGGAAAAAGACAGGTTAGGAAAGGCCTTGTTCTGAGTTTTGTGTATAATTAACGTAAGCGCTGCTGTCACGGGCAGGATATTACACAGGGGAAAGCCACGCTGCACATGCCCTCCCTGCTCAGGCGGCGATTTTCACCTCCCCCGAGCCGCGCCGTCCCCGCGGTTACAACAAATACACC
>VXBO01011173.1:217362-227892 GCA_013400135.1 Rhinoptilus africanus | reverse complement strand
CGGAGCCATGGAGATGCAGTCGTACTACGCCAAGCTGCTGGGAGAGCTGAACGAGCAGCGCAAGAGGGACTTTTTCTGCGACTGCAGCATCATCGTGGAGGGCAGGATCTTCAAAGCCCACAAAAACATCTTGTTCGCCAACAGCGGGTATTTCCGAGCCCTGCTGATTCACTACATCCAAGACAGCGGACGCCACAGCACCGCCTCTCTGGACATTGTCACCTCGGAGGCCTTCTCCATCATCCTCGATTTCCTTTATTCTGGGAAGCTGGATCTCTGCGGGGAGAATGTCATTGAGGTGATGTCTGCGGCTAGCTATTTGCAAATGACTGATGTGGTCAACTTCTGCAAAACGTATATACGGTCATCATTAGATATTTGCAGGAAAATAGAGAGAGAAGCCGCTTTCTATCAGGCTGATAGCGGGAGCACCAGCTCTGCGAGAGAGGGCACCTCGTACAGCTCCAAGAGCCAGTGCTCTGCCTCTGTCTCTTCCCTGCAGGAAAAGGAAAGGATTTCGGATTGTCAGAGAGACCCTCCCTGTGGCGAATGCAGCAGCTGCCATCCCCTGGAGCTGGTGGTCAGAGATCCCGGGAGCAGCGACTCTCCGGACGGCGTTAATTCTTCGCTGCCCAAGGGGGTGGAACCCAAAGTGGAGTTCGACTCGGACGAGGTGGAGGTGGAAGTGGGTGAGCGGCTGCCGCAGTACCCGACTCCGCTCTCCCTCGAGCAGGTGGACGAGGGGCTGCACGGCGGGCAGGCGATGGACCTGGCCTGCAATAACTACCACATGAAACAGTTCCTAGAGGCCCTCTTGCGCAACAGCTCGGCTCAGAGAAAGGATGAGGTGGTTCATCACTTTGTCCGGGGCTTTGAGGGTAGGCCAGAGGATGCAGGGGTAGCCATGAGTTCCATGATGGACATTCACAGCGACTGGTATGGTGAGGACACAGGTGAGAGGACTCCGGGGGGTGCAGGCTCTGTAATTGAGGAGGAAACTGCTTAGTTGTGCAACTTCCGGTGTTATTCTCATTCTTGTTTAGGAATATATTGCTGAATATTATGCCATAGCACAATAAACTATTGTTCTGGACTTGAAAAGAAAGCTGTACTCATTTATTCAGTGCAGCATTCGGGAGGTAAGTATTTCTCACAGCTTTTACAGTCTCTTTGAAACAGATCCTGGAGCTTGGTGTTGATGACACTGCTTTAATAAACAATCTCATTTGGCACCTTGTTGAATTGCAGGCGAATTTTTAAAAAGAATCTTCCTCTCATAATGTTAGTGTTAGAAAGAGCAATTAGAAAGATAAGTTTAGCTGCCACAAGAGGGATCTGCGGTAGAACCTGAGAGAGCAGGAGAAGCTTGTTGCACTGGAGCTCCTCCTGGCTCATCGGTCTGTTTGCTGCTACTTACTTTGAACTTCAGAAGGGCAGAAATCAGCTTTTCTTCAGTATGGAGTGATACCTAGAAATTCTTTAAGAGCACTGAATGCTTTAAACTCTGTGGTGTTGCATAAAGATGAGATTCAACTTTTACCTCTAGTGCCCGACTCACTTTTCAGCTGCTGGTCACCAGGGGTTCCAATGCTTTCCCCATCCCGGCGCCTTTTGGGGTGTCTCGCTCGCGCTGGCAGGAATGTCTCCCACCAGCAATGTGAGGGACCTGGAGAAGAAGAAGGTCATGTCCATATGTGTTTCTCCTGAAGCTGACAATAAGGATTTGGGCGTTTTATCTGCTTACAGTGATGTTGGCGCAGAACTTGCCGCATCCAAACTGCCTGGTGAAGACGGGAGGTGGCTCTCACAGATGCTGCAAGTGCCATAGCTGTTCAGGATGTGACAGATGCAATAACGTAACGGCGTGGCCAACAGAGAGGAACCTTTCACTGAATATTCTACTTTAGGTAGCAAGCTCACATTCATGTCATTGCCAGTTCAGGCACGTATGTGTCACGTTAAAGCAAATAAACCAAATAATATTGCTCACTGCTTTAAAATAAAGAATCTGATAAAATCAGAAATTCAGTCTTACAGTCACTAAAAGACCAAAGTTATCAAACAGAGTGCTGTCACCAGGTCATGCCGATGGCTTTTGATATGCAGCAAGACAAGAGCATCTAACTCACAAACTTGGCTTACTTTTTCCCCTCTTAAAATCTTCAGATTGTTCATGAGTAATTAAAAGGGAAATGCTTCTAGAATTTGGTGAGAACATCGGGTGTTATGACAACGTACTAGAAGTGTTAATGGTAGACGTGCTTTAAATAGGAGTGGGGAAAAAATCCCCAAACCTTGCATTCAGTTATGTTTCTCTGCTAAAAGTGAACGTCGTAAGCATTTAGTAGTACGGAAGTATCTCTTTGCAGTTTTTAGTGCTCCTGCTATCTTAGCATTTTCACGGACACCAGGAATGAGGAATACAGAGTCCTGATAAAAGAGGGGTGCTCTCCTGCATTCAGGCTGGCAGATGAGATAAATGCCACTTATTTTCAAGTGTCCACATCTGTTCCAGTCGTCCTGGTCCCCTTCACAGCTGATGGGAGGGTAAACGGGCACCTGTAGAGAGCTTGGAAGCAAGGCAGGCCTAAGAACTCCTTTTGTTTTATTAAACAGTGCTCTAAACACCCAGCAGGGATCGGGAATACCCCGTGAAGGTCCAAAATTGGGTGAGATGAATTTCCCTTGATAGTCACACATTAATACGAGTCACTCCTTTTTCTGAGACGGGACTGGACAAACCTTAGTCCAAGGAAGATTCTGGGGCCTTGCCTGCTTTGGTGTAAGTGTTAAAGAGCTCGAGGCTTGATCTGCAAACACTTCCCGCAATCGCTACCTGAAATAGGGAAACCTGATCTTTTAGTATAACATCTCAGCCTTTATGCTGGAAAGGAAGCTCCTGTCTGGGGTGATACTGAAAAACTTTGCAACACCCACGTTTATATAAAATGTCATCTTCAAATTGAATTCTCTCTTTTTGCATCTGACTTCATAAATTACATATTACTTGTATGCATATATTCTGATTGTAGGAAAAGTATAATATCATCAGCAAACGTATTGGAGTCCTTCATCTTGTTATTTCCAATAGAAAATGAATGCTGCAGTGAATGGCAGTGGAAACAAGCATCCGTATTTTGAGATGGGTTCTCCAGATCTAAACTTATGAATGTTGTAAAAGCATATGAGAAACATTGCACTACTTCTACCTGTAATTTGTCTTAAAAATTTTAGTTTCTAATGCCGTTTAATGCTAATGGTATCATTAAAAAAAAAAAAAAAGTAGGAGGGTTTCTGTGGCTGAGATAGCGCAGAGCCCCTGCTGCACTAAAAGCAAATTTTTGGCACTTAATTAAATGGCTTCTTAAAATTAATTTGTTTTTCTGTTGTGAGCCAACTCCCTTAGAGTATCAGCTATGTAAGTACAGGCAAGCTGATTTTCAAGGGACTTGATCCTCTGCAGTTGCATGAATGTCTTCTGAAATTGCACAACCTACGGAAATTCCAGGTAAGCCAAATACAAAAAGAGGGGAAACTGCAATTATCTTGTCTGAGACGTGCAGCAAGGAGGCTAAAAAGCCGACAGCTAACACTGGTGTACTGCCTCATCTAACGCACTGTGGTTTTTTTCCCAAAAGGTGACGTGTTAGTTGTGCCGATCAAGCTTCACAAGTGCCCGTTCTGCCCCTACACGGCTAAACAGAAAGGAATATTAAAACGGCACATTCGCTCTCACACGGGTGAGAGGCCCTACCCCTGTGAGACGTGTGGGAAACGCTTCACTCGGCAGGAGCACCTTCGGAGTCATGCTTTAAGTGTAAGTTTGAAAGATTACATCAGGAACTTCTTAAAAGCTTTTGGCATTTCCCAAGATACGTTAGACACAATGATTGTTGCCAACACAAGATAAACTTTTCTAATCAGCTTAAGCCACTGATATATGGTTCATTAGTACTTACGTAGCCCCAAATCTTTGTTGCTGGAAATGTGGTGGGATCACCTGCCCTTCAGTTTAAGTGTAGATGTTTTTCTGTCCCAGGAATATATGCAAAGCAGAACCTAGAAGGAGCTAAAGCAAGAAGGCAGATTGTCTTTTTGACCGTAATCTTTTATTTTTAACTTCAGGTGCATCGATCAAACAAGCCGATTATCTGTAAAGGCTGCAGGAGAACATTCACAAGCAGCCTGTCTCAAGGATTGCGGCGCTTCGGCTTGTGCGACAGCTGCACTTGCGTGACCACCACCCACGAGGACGCCGTGCCCATTAACCTCAGCCTCATGGAACCTTCCTCAGAAGGCCGAGAGAAGGGCGATGCCGATAACGACTGGCCCATATACGTGGAGTCTGGAGAGGAGAACGATCCGGCCGACGATGACGATGCCGATGGCGATGACAAGCAGGAAATCCACAGGAGTTTATCAGACCGAGAAACACTGATGTAGCAGCGAGAGGAGAGTGTGAGCATTCAAAGTGTTTCCCTAACAGTGGCCGGTCTGCAACAGAAAACTGTGTATTTGCCCAATTAGTGAGACTGTGCTGGTTTTTATTATTCCATTTTTTAAAAGAAGAGTGGGGAGAATTGGAATTTTTAATACTTTTAAGTTTTCAGTGCTGTGCACCAGAAATCTGTGAAGAATCTTCTGTCTGGGGTTCACAGAGGTTGTACTTGAGCAATTGCCAGTGGTGTCTCTGCCTCCTAGTGTTGATTTTGCGGGTGGAACATCTCTGTGATTGTTTTGATAACAGGTTTCTTCAAATAATGCTGTCATGGTCCTTAATCCCTGATCTGAAAGGGGCACCATCTTCTCTCTGAAAATTACATTAAAAGAAATGTAGTTTTCATCCATTACCTTGGACTTTTCTAAACTAAGGTGTGATCCTTCTGTATTCAGACAGTGTTATCTAAATTGTAAACCTAAAGTGTTTGTTTGGACTGCACTTGCCTTGGAAACCAGGGCAGACAAACCAGGATAACAAAAATACGCTGCTGCTGAAAGCCTAGACAGTAAGAATAAATGTATTTCACGTGTCCTTAATTGCAGGTGTTTAGAGAACAAGCTTCTCCTTCTCCGTTGTTTGTACTGCATCTCCCTCTCCCGAGAGCTCAGACTACAGATCCTCAGATGTGTCTTTAATGTCATTTAGGCATCAGCAGTGTTGGCTTAAGAAATATTAAGCATACATTATGATGTCTGCTGTCCTGGTCTCTCTAGACGAAGTGAACTGCCCAATTCTCTTCATCTTTTTACAGTAGAAGTTAAAAGCTGTCAATAAGGTCACTTGGGAATTCTGATTCTGGTAGAGTAAATAGCCAGATTCATAGCTGATGTAGCTGAGGAGCCGTTAAATATAAATATCTGAGCTGTGCATATCAAAGAGCTCTGAATACCCTTTTTGAAGTAATCAGGTAGGAAATCTCAGAAATTTTTACTAGCCTCTTTGTACGCAAATGTTTTTCTTTCTCTTTTAATATATTTCCTTTTAGTCTTTGGTGATCCTTCTCATAGTTTATGTTGTTCTGTGAATTTATACAAGCACTGTTGGTTTTTTTTTTAAAAAAAAACCTTTAGTGTGGAGCTCATGTTTCTTTGCTGGGATAGATAAAAGTTGGCTTTCAAAGGAGGTAAGATTTTTTTTTACTTTTCTAGTACCAAGTTGATGTAAGCTACCAAAAATCAACCTGGGAAGCTTTAAAAGAAAACCCAACACCAACAGAAAGCCTGTTTGCTTATGGGTAACATGCTGTTTCCTAATGAAGAGGCAAAACTGAAATATACTGTGAAATAAGACTGTTAATGCTTCTTTACTATGTTGTTCTTAAGTGTTTCATGAAAAGGCAAATTTTATATGTGTCTTAGCTGGAGTAAGTGCTGGATCAAAGCCTGTGTTCAGGCATGGCTGACAAAGAACGAGCAGTTCCTCCCACTTGACAAGATGGTGCTTCTTGAACTTTAGTGTAAAGAAAGACTTTACACCTGGCAAACGTTAGATGGAACCTGAAAAACAAAGAACCCTCTGATTTAACCAGTTGGGGTTTTTTTCATACTTTGTGCTTTTATTTTACATACTGAAAAAGAACAATTCAGCTTCTCTATTTGCTTCATTCTGCAGTGAAACAGTAATCCCATAGTGATGTCAAATTTACTTGTGCGAGGTGATTCTGATGTCACAAATGCAGTTAAGAATTCATTGCCAGATCAAGTAGGATGAGGAAAGAAGAAACAACCTTCTTTTTAAACAAGTCGCTTCACTAGCAATTCATGAAAACAGCAAAAGGTAAAGCGACCTGCTTGGAAATGGTCTGGCCGACGTTTTTGGTGAGTGCCACCTTTGCAAGAGGATGCTGGCATCGCTTGCTGCGTTTATTTTCTCTAACTTAAGTTGCATAAGCTTTCGGCGGTCCCTGTTCCAGGTCATCTGTGCATTTGGGTTTGTAATAGCTGAACAGTATCACAGTGACACATCATACTAGAAAAATCTTACTGGGACAAGATCTTTAAAAAATTCAGGGCTCTATAGCCCCTGTTTTAGTTACCTAAATTAAGACCATCAGAGAGACAACCCTTGTAGGTACCAGATTTGGCGCTGAGCTCCTTTGAAAATCCTGTTGTGGTTTTGGGTTCTAAGCACTTGAAAATCTGAGCAACAGGTGAGCTTGTAAATCTTGCCGGCACGTTGGAAAATGACACCTCCAGCCTACCGGGGCTAGTCTTTTGGGCTACTGCTCTGTTTTAGTTGAGTCCATCCACCATCAGAGGGTATTTTTTGTATCTGCTTACCTGATAAAGGAAGGACTTCTGCATGTGAGAACACTCAGAAAGCAGTCAGGATATCTGTGTCTGTTGGGAGAGTAACTCGCTAATGGAAGTGGGATAAGAATGTAAATAGGGATCCAAAATGATATTTAGTGACCAGGCATCCCAATCTCTGGTCATTCCAGTGTGAAGATGCCACCTCGTTGTAAATATTGGTAGAGGCCACTAGACATGGAGTATCAGCTGAGCACGGGTCTGGCGAGTGCTAGTGACAAAATGTCAGAAGATTCAGGCTCTGGCGCGGCTGAGCTGTGCTGAGGTGCGGGGTAGCTGACCCTGAAACTGTGAGGACATTCAGAGCAGGGAAAATGAACCTCCTGCGAAAGTCCGTGTGGAGTAAGAGCTGCAGGAATGACTGCAGAGACCTTCAGCGATTGTATTTCAACCTGCTTTCTTTGGTCTTAGAGATTGTTTTTGTGTGTCTTGTGCATAGAGAATGGAGCTGTGTTAAGGTCTGTGTAACACTGGGGGGGTTGCGGGTGGGGGGTTCACCGTTCCCATTCCAGATGGAAAGTGACCACCAAAATCGATGTTTCCTGTTGTTCTGTCATGTTGTGCTGCTTTGTTTTCAGTGGAGTCCTTCAACCTTTGTATTTAGAAGAGGATGTAGTTTATCCACATTCTTGTGACCACCTGTTCATGTAAATCCTTTTGCTGTGCTTTCCATTTCATTTTTTGATGTTTTTCCTGAAATCTTCCATTGTAGATCCAGCCTCTACAAGCTTTGAGAAAATGATGTAGCTGTTTTAAAATATTCATATGGTGCTTAACGAAGAATCAAAAATAATGTTTTTAGAAAATTTATTTCTAATATAATCTCTTTCTCAAAGTTTTTTAAAGGTCATGCAGACTACATATCTTGAAGTCTTGACTTTATTGACTTGACGTAATTGGCTTTGTTTAGGAGTATACATTTTAATGTACTTTTGCACATAATTGCACTGTATTTCACGAAAGGAATACATGCCGCACTGGTATTCGTAGTGCATTTAACCTCTTGGTGCAAGACCTTGTAAATCTTCCAAATGTGGTTATTTAATTTACTGATGTTTTGTAAGGCAGTTTCATAACTGAAGTCCTTTAGTCTAGTTTAAATGACAAATTCTTATAAACTGAACCTTATTTGTAGAAGTGACTGAACTATATTTGTGGATCTTTGAGCGTTCTGGAGCTTTTTGATTGTCTAGAAAATAAAACTCTCTGAGAGGGTTGCTTTGACTTTTTTTTTACTGTTCAAAAGCTGACTGAGTAAACCTGAGAGTGTCTAAATTAAGGCCCACATTTCCATTTCTGGTAATTAAAAATTAATATATCAATTTCCGGCAACAGACACTTTGTAAGCAAGGGTCTTGGTAGGAAAGGATTAAAAGGATGCTGTCAACTTAAAACCCAGCCAGCTGGTGGTATTTTTAGAAAATATTTTATATTATTAACACTGGCTTTTTTTCCTTAACAGTTTTTGTAGTTTTATAATCGTCTTAACTTTTTAAACTCTCTTTAAAGCTTTTCATTTTTCCTGCTGGGTGAGAAAAGTCTGTGCAACTGGGAAGCACTCACTGATCCTTGCTAGAAGAAAATGCTGTCAAATGCCTACAATAAAATACATGCGGGTGGGGGGAACGAGCTCCCAAATATTCTTTCTAGATAATTTTGAATGGCATCGGATATTTCACAAACAGACTTTTTAAAACCTGCTTTTACAGACTATGATATTTAAAACCTGTATTTACCTGTTACAGTACCCTGAATCAATGAAAAATTTAATACCCCTTCTTTTCACTGTTTTCGTTTGAACAGTGAAATGTATTCGCTTTTCTTTTATTGGTATCTTTTGGTGTAGACATTTGTTTCAGAAGCGCCTGGGAATTATTCATATTTCAAAACTTGTTTATTATTGAGGTGGGTTTTTTAAATCATTAAAACATTTTTGTTAAAGATTTTTGCATCCAACTTAAGTTGACATTGCCCTTTAACATGCACATAAAAATTGTATTTCTTCTCTTAAAGGCCACTGTTAACATCTCAACCAAATAACTGAAGACAAGCCTGTTTTTTGCCTTTTGTTGGATTGTTTGAAATTCAGATTTTCTACATATCTAGAAATATTATTAACATGTATGAGAATATAAAGGGCACAAAGTTGTTAAAACCTTGCCAGTGGCTCCATTTCTACACACGTGTGTGGCGTGCATGCCCACACAGAGCTGCTTTTAGGTCTGGAGTTACAGTTAGGGTGTCATCGTCTCTGCCATGTAGGTCAGCGGAGCTGACTAAAACACAGACAGTTAATATAACAACTTTTTTGGTGTTTATTAAATGGTTATAGGCAAGTGTTTGAATACTAGTAAATTAAAAAGAAAAAAAAAACAATCTCCACCCTTTCCCCCTCTCAAAAAAATCCCCCTCAAAACAGCAGGCTGTACACAGCAACTTTAAATGCCATCCCCAGATATTCAAAGGCAAGATACTGGGCTTTAAACTTTGGACTGCCAGTTGAGATGCAAAATATTTTAACTGTCAAAATATATGGCTGTACATTCTCACATGCTTTTAGCATCACCAGCTAAGTCCTGTGAAGGCTCAGACATGCATCATGGGTCCCATTGATCATTAGACTACTTACAAGGGTAAAATTTGAACGTACATTGAGAGTTTTGCAGAATTAGAAACCAAGACAG
Organism: Rhinoptilus africanus; assembly: GCA_013400135.1. Lineage (NCBI taxonomy): Eukaryota > Metazoa > Chordata > Aves > Charadriiformes > Glareolidae > Rhinoptilus > Rhinoptilus africanus. The sequence goes on along the minus strand of VXBO01011173.1, from coordinate 218,398 downwards.
CTCTTAGAAATTCTTACATTTCTTCAGTGGCGAGGCTTAGTTTAATGTTTAGCTGCTGCCTTCTTTTGGGGTTGAGAGCCAATGGCTGTGCTACTGATTTTTCAAATTCTGTTTTGTTTAGTTGTTCGTAACTAAGGTAGGTGAGCTCTGACCCAAAACTGTGTATTACTCAAACAAAAATAGGAAGCTTGCTTTGAAATTGTTTTCTTCTTGTAGTTGTTCATGTTTCTTATACAATACAGACACCTTTTGTTGGCAAATAACAGCTATTGGTAGCAATAACAGCTATTTCTAGATCATAAATAATTTTGAACAGGTCAGTCTTTGGAGACTTGGAGGATTCTTCTCTCCCCCTGTATGAAACTGAAAACAAGAATACTCACTAAACTAAACAAGAGTTAACACTTTGGGGAGATGCCCTGATTTTAGAACCCATTTATTTTAGACACCATTGTGCAGGTGGATTTATGGGTGGATTCAAAGACCTTCGTAAATCTCCAAGCCCATTCCTGGATCTGTCCAAGCGAAAGCCAGTGCAGTAATCGCACTGTATTGTTACACAAGACACTGTGTATTTGTTGATGCAGGAGAGGAAGATTTTTTTTTCACTTTTGAAAACCAGTGTGCGAATGTTGCCAGTGTCTCCAGGCAGATCAGTGGAGTAGTTCAATCAAAAGTAAATTGTCCTAAAATACTAATTGGTACAATAACATTTTCATTTGTACCATCTGCATCTGATGTATATCAAATTCAGTTACCTCGTCTTTCTCTGAATGTCCATCTTGTTTTACATTTTGTACTGTTTTAAGTCTTCTTTTGTTGTTTATTGAATTTTTAAACATAACAGATTATGACTTTTTAAAGTGCTCCAGTAAAGTAAAATAAGGGTACTTATGTACTCATGTTCTCAGAAAATTACTTTTCTTCTAAGAGGTATAACCCGATTTTAAAAGCAACAATTTTTGCAAGAGTGTGGATTAAAATTCCTGCTGTTCACATTTTCTCATTAAACGCATTTTTAGATCCAGCGCAAAAA
>VXBO01011173.1:171538-214374 GCA_013400135.1 Rhinoptilus africanus | reverse complement strand
GTCGGTGAACGGTGAAGGCTGGGAGCTGGCGGCGGGTGGCACACATCGTGTCCTGCATCCGTGGGGAGGAGATGCTCCTCGCTGCAGCACACACCTCTCTGCCAAATGACCTGTACTGCTTTATTTGTCTTTTTTGTCACTTTTTTTCATCTTAGTAAACGAAGCGTGGTTGTGCATGCTGTAATTTAAATATATTTATAGTTTTAAATAAATTATTTGTAAAGATATCCGTAAAATTGGGTCTGACATCTTTGGCTGAGTTGCACGACGCTCAGGTCAAGAGTCCGATTATTTTTTTTTATTTTTCAGAGCAACACTTCATTTCATCTTTTTTGGAATGGAGATTTCTTCTCACCAGTTCCACCTCTTGCAGCAACTAAATGAGCAGCGCAGGCAAGACTTGTTCTGCGACTGCAATATCCTGGTGGAGGGAAAGGTCTTTAAAGCCCATCGCAATGTGCTGTTTGCCAGCAGCGGCTATTTCAAAATGCTCCTTTCGCAGAGCTCGAAGGAGACGAGCCAGCCGACAACAGCTACTTTCCAGGCATTTTCTCCTGACACATTTACAGTTATTCTAGATTTTGTGTATTCAGGCAAATTGTCTCTGACAGGTCAGAATGTGATCGAAGTAATGTCAGCTGCGAGCTATCTGCAGATGACCGATGTTATCAGTGTGTGTAAAACGTTCATCAAGTCATCGCTGGACATCAGTGAGAAGGAGAAGGATCGCTACTTCAGTCTGTCAGACAAAGATGTCAGCTCAAACGGCGTGGACCGATCCTGCCTGTACAGCACAGGCTGGAGGGCGGAAAGCAGCCCCCCACATTCGCACTTAAGTCCAGATCAAGGGACATGTATGATGGGTGGAAACGCTTGGAGCAATTTCAGCTACTATCCGACTTCTCAAAGAAACGCCCAGCAGCAGCTGTCCAAACACGAGCAAAGGCAGGATTCTGTAAAGAAATCCCGGCACCTGGGCCTGCAGCAGCCTTCTGACATTCCTCACTATAAATCAAGCAAACTGGAGGAGAGGGTGGCTGAGCCCGCCGGCCACATTGCTCAGTCAGAGGAGCAAGTTCAGATCGACACAGAAGTTGAATCTCCTCACGTGGGATACCAGTACGGCCAGGGGTCCGACGTGATGCCAAGGAGCTTGGCTGTGTCACAGCAGGAGCATGAATCACCCCGTTCTTCCAGTAAATCGAAGTCTTCAAAGGCAGAGGAGCAGTACGCGAGCATGCCCTCCATTCTAGGTGTCATGGGAAGTTGGGCTGAAGGTAAGAGTTGGTTTTAATGCTGAGGGTGCACAGCCATCTGTGAATTGTCTGTGCTGTCCACGAAAAATGTACTTTACTGAGAGGTGAACAATTGACAAAAAGACATCTGTATTGTCCAGAAATGTAAGTTTGGAAAGTTTAACTCTCATTTTTTTAAAATGGTGAATAGCCTTTCAAAATACATAATCTTTAGTGTCTCTACAGCTTCATCTTGCAAATTTAATCCCACATGATCATGTGGGATTTTTTTATTATAGCTAACAGTCCACTCCTTTTCTTTTGTTGCACTCCTGTGTAACTTACAGGCAAACACAAGATCTTTGTACTTGAAAAGACCTATGATAATATTTTTTAAAATAAAAATTATTTGCTTTTCTGCTCATAGAATGCCTTTTCCTAGAGCATTACATGACTAGAGATGTTATGACTTAATTTTTTAAATTGCATTATTTTCTAACAGATGATCTGCCCAGGATGAGGTTCAAGTGCCCTTTCTGTACTCACGTGGTGAAAAGAAAAGCAGACCTAAAGCGTCACCTTCGCTGTCACACAGGAGAGCGCCCTTACCCTTGTGAGGCATGTGGGAAAAGATTTAGCAGGCTAGATCACCTAAGTAGCCATTTTCGAATAGTATGTATTTTTAGTAACTGCATGATTTGTTAAATGTGTAAATGTCTCTCAGTATAATTAAACACAGAACAAGTGTATCTGGTTGATATATCGGCTCCTGTAAAGAAAAGATAATAGAAATTAAATCTGGTTTTGTTGAAGTCAATTCGGAGCATAATTTGTATGAAAGGGGATGGATTTATTTGTTAATAGATGGCTTGCAAAGGTAATGCTCTATGCAAGTCCTGTAATAGAGCTTAAGTGTGCAATTACAGCGCCTGGGATTGTTTCATTTTTAACGTTTGATGACTGTCTCTCAAAATGAATTAATGCTACCATTTGATGCTACTCCAGCCCTACTTTTTGTCATCTTAAAAACCACTTCTTTGTGGATGCATTATCAAATTTATTCATTTCAATTTCCCCAGATTCATCAGGCTTGTAAGCCTATCTGCAGAAAGTGTAAACGCCACGTGACTGAGCTAACAGGACAAGTGGTCCAAGAGGGGACAAGACGTTACAGACTCTGTAACGAGTGTTTGGCTGAAGCTGGCATAGACAGTATTCGCATTGACTTGGAGGCTGAAGCACCCCTTCAATTTCCACAAGATGGGGATAAGGATTCCAGGTGGCATTACGGGGAAGACAACAGATCTGATGTGGAGATTGTGGAGGATGGGTCAACCGACTTGGTCATTCAGCAAGTTGATGACAGTGAGGATGAAGCAGATGAAAAGGAAGTAAAGCCAAATATTAGGTAGTTGCAATACGAGCATTGGGAATTCCATGTAAGAGGGAGAATGGACTGTCTTGACCATAAGCCCTCCACCAGCCTATTGTTACCATACAGAGACACACTGGTTTCTCTTGAACAGGTCCAGACTTGCATGTATTTATGGACATGCCATTGAGCCCATTCTGAGTTTTGTTATCAGAATACTCATACTTCACTTCATTACAAAAAATCCACCCTTAAATGAAAAAATGGATGAATGAGGAGACTGAAATACTACATGGATAACTTTTTATAGTAGACAATGGGTCATGTCTCAAAACCTCTTTCAAGGGAGTGAGGTCTAAATACTTTAAAAAAAAAAAAGTCACACAGCACTGTAAATTGCCCACCTTTTAAACTTGTAGAGACGTGGCTTTTATAAGAAATAACATCTGGCGATAAACAAAGTATAAATACTCCCCACACCAGAATATAAAGAAAACCTCTCTTCAGTATTCAGAAATGAAGATAATCTTCCATGAAATTTCATGAAGTCTTCATATTATAATAAGGAAAAAAGGCAGCTAATTAAGGAAAAGCATATAAAAATGTTTTAGCACATTTTTGTGGAAAAGCACTTTGTTGTAAAATTTATTAGAATACGGAGAATCTTTAGCAGATCATTCATTCAAGACCTGTTTCTTTACAAGAAAATAAACACATGAACGTTAGTCCTAGTGAACACATCAGAGAGAAAATGATTACAAATATGGATCATTAATTGATGCCAGTAGATGTTTTATTCATTCTGAAAATTGGGAACTCAGACTGGGCTATGTTTTAATAAGCTCTAGTAAAATACTCTCTTTTCTTTTTTAAACCTCTCAAAAATGCCAAACTGACATGACTGGTAGCCCTGCATCTGCAGCATTGCTAATGGCAGTGTCAGCTTCTCCATGCCAACGTGAAGGAAGCAATCCTTATGAGGTTACTTTAGCTGTTGCTTTCTGTCTCTGTCCCCCGTTTTATTTCCCAATAGCAGTGGCAGAACAATTTGTACAGTATATATACGATATCATTAGAAATGGAACTGATGAGATTTTCCATCTGAAACCATTGACTACTCTTGTTTGTATTGACCTGTACTCAATTTAAACTGATGCGTTTTAAGATGGAGTCATCATCAATTTATATATTCCCAAAGTCATTTGGTCACCAAGAGAACATAACTTTAACCTTTTTCAGTCTGTACTACACACCAACGAGAACAAGATGTACTGGAAATTCTAGACATGATATCTGTGTAATTTTACCTACAATTAGACTACAAGAGATGAGATGACTAATAGTGGAGAAAGTTTACTTCTATAACAGAAGCAGCCACTTTGTTTTGTTACTTAGTGAGTTTATCTTAACCAGCACTGTAAACAGGAGAGGAGCAGAAGTATGCTTTTACTCTGTATGTTCTCGGACAGACAGGAGATTAATACAATCTTCATCCTGTGATCATTGAACTCAATGGGTATTAGCTTAGAAAACTTTTTTTTCTTTTTTATGACTTTGTAAGCATGTTTGGCTGAAAACTGGGATGAACTACAGAACAATCTCATATATATACTATATAATCTCTTTCCCAGGGACAGCTAAAAAGTCACTATTTTATTTTTATTTGTGTAAAAACTGTATAGCCTTATTAGTATCATCATTACCAGAGTGCGGCATTTTCATTCCAGGCTGCAGATGGCCAGACTACAGGTTTCTTAAATGGCAGCTCCAGTGGTTCCTACTCAGCTCACACTGTAAGCGTTAAGTGTCTTTCCCCTCAAACATGCAGGGCTGTCAAGAAGCAGCCTGCTTGTTTGTTCTAAGGAGATGAGAAGCGGTATTTTATTGTTCCTACAAAAATTAGTGTCCATTGGCCTCAACTTGGGGAGGGAGACGGAAGCGGGGAACTTAACAAAACTTTCTCATAACCCACATGAAAACAGATTTTTCCAAACAAGATTTACACTTGCCTCGTTTTTATGTTACACTTTGGTCAGCAGTCCACAAAACAGACTTGATGTGAAAACAGCTGGTTAATTTCTTGGAGATGATTACTCCTAAAATGCATATTATTAAATGGCTGAGAAATATACCTGAGCAACCTTAACTAATCAGATATAGAACAAGGAAATATATAAAAGAATATGGAATGACCTTGATCAAATTTCAAGAGAAAATGCTTGCTGAAATCAAGTTTGATACATTTTTTCTTTACATTAAACAGTATGCACAATAAATTCTAGGTATGAGTGCCTGCTGTCCCAGAATAGAAGGGGGCTGGGATTAGTCTGTGTGTGTGTCTGGGGATGGATTGAGGGGAGGGGAAAATAAAGTGCCGGTCTAGACCTGAAATCTTAACTGCCAACTGTAAAGGTGAGACTATTAAGCATTTCTGTATACTTTGGGGCATTTTTGGAAGCAAAGGGATTTTGGGATCAATACTCAATCTAATTAGATACCGTAAATCTAAGAATACTGAGGACCAGATGCTTCAGAAAAAGATGTGAAGTGGCTATAATGAGAAAATAGAACAATCTTTCCATATGAAAACATTTACTCTTTAATATAGGCAGATTAATTGTTGATTTGCCTGGCAAACAAGGGTTTTCACTGTTTGTATGCGTTATTGTTATTCTCAGTAGCATAGCTAGATATCTCTAGTCATTTTAAAAGTATCTTATTAAGCTTGGAGTTTAAGCTCAAGACTGCGATTCCCACAGGTCAATTATGGTTTGTATTTTAAAAAGTTTCCCATTTTTACATTTGTTGCCTTAATTTCAGTTGTTGTTCCTTATTTTTGTATTGCAAGATAAGATAAATGTTAAGTGCCTTATATTTTCTATGTCCTTCATTTTACATAGCCAGTCATATATTTTTCTTGTTTTTCTCTAAATGAAATCCTGTTTGGTTTTTTTTTTCATCTCCTTGCATTGCCTCTGACGACTGTCTTTTTCATACTCCTGTCAGGGTCACATACCACTCATTACCAGAAGTAACATTTTCGTTCTTTTCAAGGAGGAAAGCAAAGACCTTATAGGGTTGTTCCCACAGAATTTAATTTACTTAACAATAATTTACTGGAATGTGTTGCTTTTTGAACTTTGCCAAGCCACAAGTAGCACACCTGATTTTATCTTTAAATGCTAGAGAAGGCTGTTTAGAACTGTATTGAATTCTGGTAATACTGATCCATTCAGATTGTTTCTGTCCTGCCTCTGTACATCCAAATCACAGTCTGAGAGGTATAAATTGTAGTGCAGGATCGGAACAGACTGTTCAGAAAGCAGCCTCAGAGGTGGTTGTCCTTAAAAGTGTTCAAGACTTGGCCAGACAAAGCCATGGCCGATCTGGTCTTGGTGCTGGCCTTCTTCTGGTGGGAGGTGGGACTGCAGACATTCCCAGCTCCCCTATGACCAGCAGTCAAATTGGGTTTTGCTATTTTTTTTGTTTGTACTTCTTTCATCATCTTCATATTGCTTTGAATGCTTTTAAATACTACTTAATGCATGTTGTGATTATTCACTGGTTTTCAATACATCATTCTTTTGTCATTTGCTTTTCTGTTCCCTGTTTCGTCTGACTAACACTGGAGAGATGTTCCTCCTTTATACCTCTGCTTTCTTTGTAATCCTAATGTCTTTATCCTTTTCTCTCCTCTGCCTGTCCTTTGTCACTGAAAGCCTGCCTCTTTTTGCTAGGCTTGTGTTTATCGTTGTGTTCACAAACCCACAGTCAAGAGTGAAGACATAGATTCCTCATCCTCTGTTCAGTGTCTCACCTTTAACTAGCCTTATTTTCTGGCAACTATCTTGCCATCCTTTCAAAGGCTGAAACATTCAATTAAAAAACATTTATTTTTCCCCTTTTCAGGTATTACAGAATTCTGTCTGACACATAAACCCATGACTTGTGTGATAATTGATTTGTTTTTCTCCTTCAAATCATACCCCATTTTTTTTGTTTTCCATTAAATTATCTGAACTTCTCTATTTACTACCCCAAAAAATGACACTCGTCCTTATCTTAAAGGTTCAACTGTCGGTTGTTTTTTTTTTTTCAAAATTAATTAAAAAAAAAAGCAAACTCCAAAAAGCAACTTCAGAATTAATCTCCCCTTCCAACCTTTTGGTATATATTCTATTCCAGTTCTTAAGAACTGAGATGAAAAAAAAAATAAAAGAAAAAATATTGATTTAGTGTGAGCTTTGAAAATATCTGTAAGCCCACAGGTCCCTAGCAGAGGACTGACACTGACTGTTACACGTATCATGGTTCCTTTACTCCGGGCTCTTCAGAAGAAATACTCCATCCTCCAGGATACTGGGATCCCTCTCAATTTTTCAATGATATAAAAAATCTCTGTTGGACATAAAATTATGGAATGCTACATTTCTTCCCTGAAGCATCTGGTCACTGTCAGAGGTTATCCCATTACCTAGCCATGCCAATGTCCACCTTTCTTATATTTTGATCTCTTAGTCTGCAGAAATACTTGGCTTTGAACTTCAGATAGTGCTATTAGCCCCTGTATAGGCTATCTTCAGCCTCATTTATTATTGAAATGGACCTTGATTTAGCTAAAAAATGCCTGACCTACCATCTGTCTACAGCTGAGTCAATGACTGCCCGGATCTCAGGATCCCCCTCTGACAATCATTAGCAGTAAGAATGAAATAAGCACATGTGTTCAGGGTTTATTTAATGAGTTTACAAATTCATAAGGAACTACTTCAGTGAACTGTTGAGGTCAGTACCTATATGATCTGGTCAAGCTGGCACTGGGGACTGCTAACCATTTGCAAGATAGAGAAAGGTAAATTATAATCCGAAAATAGTCTATATAGTTAATTCTGTAGTCCTTTTATTGTTTCTACATTAATAAGTACAGCAGAATTGTAAGAGTAGTTCAATATTGTACGCACAGGCATTCCAACACTTGCTTCTTGAATTTTCTGGAACATCTCAAGACAGTCAGAAGTCAATTAGAAGATTACTATTAGTTGGAAGGCAACATGTACGAGAATGAAATACAAGCAAATTTCTCTAATTCTGGACAGAAGGTTGAGTTTTGAAGACAAGGATCTTAGAATCACCCAGTCCTTGCCTCCAGAATTTCAGTGAACTTTTCCCATTAGGTATAAATCTGTACCAACTCTGTATGTCTGTTGAATGATAGGTATAATTTGATAAGCTACTAAGAAGAGCTTATAACACCATTTAGTTAGGTATTTTCTATTCTGTTTCACTTAAAAAACCGCCCACATTGGAGTTAGCATAACCTTTCATCATATCTAACATTTGAAATGCAGAGAAGCGTCTTATTTGGTGCATCAAGAATTTTAAACACAGTAGCAAAACAGATCAAAAAAAACCTGTAAGGTAAAACTGGGAGGAGTGGCAGGGAAAAGATTTCCCTATGTTGGCTTAGCTGTTGTACTAAAGTAAATACTAATGAAGTTCTCTGCCACACTCTGACCTGACACTTTTTACTGGGCAAATGAGAACTGTTTTACCACGTTCTAACTGAGGCTGCTTTGAGGAGGGAACTGTACCAGATGAGCAGTGGTTCCTTCTCAAAATCATTCAATGATCTTGAGGAGCAAGACTGAAAGTGTCTCCTGTAACAGGCACAAGATGGAAAGTGTCTTGTCTTCTAACAGGCAGAAGATTGAAAAGTGTCTTGTGTTCTAACAGGCATCCTGGATTTGATTTTCCACACAGAAGGGGAAAAAAGAGGACAATCTGTTGTATTGCACTCCCATTTGCAGTACTTTGGTTTAAGATGATCTCCATTGCTTGAATACAAAACTTCCCTTTTCTAAAAATACCGCTATATTAAGTAATGTAATATATCGTATGCCACAAAACTATAGGTATTTCCCATTCAGGTGGCGCCTTCCATCCTCATACAAAGATCCCTACACTGGCCCTTAACAATAGCAATGCATTGTCTGCGCTAAGGTAGTGGGCCTCCTGGGCAGCATGTGGGTGTGGGAAGAGGCGAGCAGCCCCGACTGCAGGGCGATCAGGCGGAGGAAGCCGCTGGGCTGCGCCTGCAATCGGTGCGTTGCCCCTTTAATTGTGTCCCCAGCCCTCGGGCGTCTCTGTCCAACGCCCACGTCAGCAAATACCTTTTGTTTCTCCCCCGTTCGGGCTTCCAGGGCTCGGGGCTGCGGGACCCGCGCGTCGCCTTCAGCCACCGCCAGCCCCGACGCGGGGCCGGGGACCCCGCATCCACTGCCCGCTCCTCTCGGCTCGGCGGCAGCCGCCCGCAGGACCCAGCCGGTGAGTGGCGGTTGTGCTGTACACTGCTAAGTCGGACCGGGCGTCGGGGCTGGAGGCGGCTAAGAACGGGCTGCTGCGGGGACGTCCCCGGGCGCCGCAGTGCCCGGGGCCGCCGGGGTCGGTGCGCGGCGGCCCGCTGGCAGCTGCCCCTGGGAGCCGACGGTTCCCGGGGCTGCAGAGCGTCCTCCGCGGGCGCCATTTGCAGCCCCGGGCGCGGCAACAAAGGGCTGCGCGGGAGCAGGAGCGGGCGGCGGGGGCGCGGCGAGAGGGGCCGCGCCGGGGGCGGCCGGGACNCGGGCTCCCGGTGACCGAGCGACCAATTCGTTCGGGCGTGCGGGTGAGTGACGGCGGCCGCCGCCAATGCTGGGGGAGCCCGGGCCGGGCGGGCTGCGGCCGCCGGGGCTCCGGCGCCGCCTTGGTGAGCGGCCCCGAGGCGCTCGGGCCGGGGCTGTGCCCGCGGAGAGCTGGTTTAAGACGCGGACCCTCTCGTAGCCGTGGTCCTCCCCACGGCAAAAGGGTCAAGTTCTTTTTCGAAGTCTGCAAACCCCTCACATCTTTGTCGATGTAATCTTAATTCTTTTAGGATATGCAGTAATCCTGCTGAGGCACCTTTCTGGAGTTGTTAAGTTTCTTACGTTATTACAGGGGGTAGAGGCTGCAGGGAGTTTGGAGATATATTGGGAATGTGATAACATGCACGCTATTCATGTTTTTAAAAATAGACCTCATCCCTTTAAAATAGGATTCTGCAACATTGGTATAGATTGTGATGATTATACTTTTTTTTTTTTCCTTTAGAGCAAGCCTTCCTGCTATCCCTGACGGGAATGGAGATTTCTTCCCATCAGTTTCACCTCCTGGAGCAGCTCAATGAACAACGGAAGCAAGACTTGTTCTGCGACTGCAATATCCTGGTGGAGGGAAAGGTCTTTAAAGCCCATCGCAATGTGCTGTTTGCCAGCAGCGGCTATTTCAAAATGCTCCTTTCGCAGAGCTCGAAGGAGACGAGCCAGCCGACAATAGCTACTTTTGAGGTCTTCTCTCCAGAGACATTCATGGTTATCCTGGACTTCGTGTATTCAGGCATATTGTCTTTGACCGGACAAAATGTGATCGAAGTAATGTCAGCTGCGAGCTATCTGCAGATGACAGATATTCTTAATGTCTGTAAGACATTCATTAAGTCCTCACTGGATATTAATGAAAAGGAAAAGGATCATTACCTCAGCCTTTCAGCCAAGAGTACGAACAGTGAACCTGCCCGTCCATCTCTTTATCGGTCAAGAAGGAAAGCCAAGAGCAACCCCCGGCGTTCCTATTCAGTTCCAGATGAAAAGACTAACCCGGTGAATGAGAATTCCTGGTGTAGCTACAGCAGCTACCTGTCCTCACAGGTGATTCTTCAGCAGGCAGAGACACAGCTCTCGAAAAGAGGCAGAAAACAGGGCTCAACGAGAAAACGCCGAAAGCACCTTGGACTGTCACAGACCCAGGATTTTGTGCAGTGTAAATCGAACAAAACTGAGCAACCTGGCGGAGGTGGCAGCGCCTCCGATTCTGGCCACATCTCTCGGGTTAGAGAGGAGGCTGAATTCGATGCTGAGAATGATGCTGATCATGATAACTGTGGATATAATCATGAATCAGAAGTGATACCCAAGAGGTGGTCTGTTGATCAGCTAGAACAAGAACTTTCAAGAACTCCCGAGTTCATGGAGTTAAAAGCAGAGGAACTGTACACCTCAATGCCCACAATTTTAGGTGTAATGAGTAGTTGGAATGAAGGTAAAAAGTAGATATGGTTTTGAAAAGTTTGTCTTTATTTGGAAGAATTTAGATGATCTCTTGGAGAGAATCTGTATAGCTGCATTAAAATCAAAATGATGCCTAAATTTGCAGGTTTTTTCTTCATCTATTTGATTATAGTGCCTAACAGAATGAGAGAATTTGCAGCCAGAACAGGGCATGAGAACTGGAACCAGAGAGCTTGACCCAGGCATTGTGTAAAGTTAAAACAATACATGGCAGATTGTTTGGACCCAAGTGGATTTTAATGAAGCTTAAAGAGCTGTAACAGACTTGAGGACTTGAAGCACTGAATTTCTCTTGTAATGTCCCCAATACCTGTCAGAAATAGAGGCATTCAACCTAAATCCAACCCAAGTTCTTCACAAGAGAAGGTCCTGTCATTGCTGGGACGCTGCGTTTCCCTTGACGTCCAAACCAGCCCAATCTTCTGTACTGTTTGGCCACACAACATAGAGCATCTCAGCTCTCAATGCCCTGACAGCATATGCTGTGTGGGTAAACTGACAGGTGTATTCTTAGGTGCATTTCTTTGGCAACTAATGTACCTATATTTTATTATAATTGCGTAATTTCAAGACGTTGGGCATCGTAGTATATTACATACCGATTATAAATGTCAAAGCTATGAACTGTTAGCTGATGGAAGAGGCAGATGTGATTACCGTATATTATTGCTATACATTTATAATCATATGTATGTCTAAAAAATACTCTGAGTAAGAAAGAATACACTATCAAATGCTGTTTAACATATTCAATAAGAAATATTAGGTTTGGGGGATAATATTTTGGGATTTTTCCTATTTAATGACAGACCAGAGGAAAAATGAACTGCTGCTTATTTAAGGTGAAAAATAATCAAACTACTACATAAAGAAAGACTACTGCTATTTGACATTTTACCTGTATTTCTCTGTAACAGATGACCTACCTCGGATGCGATTCAAATGCCCCTTCTGTACACACACAGTGAAACGCCGCGCAGACCTGAAGCGACATCTTCGGTGTCACACAGGGGAGCGACCGTACCCATGCGAAGCGTGTGGGAAAAGGTTCACCCGACTGGAGCATTTACGCAACCATTTCCAAACGGTAGGCAATTTCAGCTGGGGCTCAGCCTAGACAAAAACACCACAAGATGTCATTGGCACCAGCTGTTCACTCATTTCCAGACCTAATACCAGAAAAGCTTCCTAGCTGCCCATCAATTATTCATTATTTAAATTGGCAAATTATATTTTAATTTCATTTTTTAGAATGATTGAGTGAATTTTCTTTTTCTAAAAAAAAAAAAAAATCTGCTTTTGGATGAACGCTGACGTTTTGAAATTCTAAATCTCTTTAGATACATCAAGCTGGCAAACTGATCTGCAGAAAATGCAAGCGTCACGTAACTGACCTCACAGGATGTGTTGTTCAGCAGGGAACAAGACGCTACAGACTGTGCCATAAATGTCTAGCAGAAGCTAATTTTGACAGCATCCCTGATGATTTAGATGCAGAACATTCTCCTGTCTCCTCCACGGGAAACAAATGTTCCAAATGGGCTTTGGAGGAGGAACAGAAATCAGATGAAGAGACAATGGAGGAGGAACCGTATAATTTGGTTGTCCGACATGTTAAGGATGATATTCCAGATGAGGTAGATGAAAAGGTGAAGCCAAATCTTAGGTAGATATATTTGTGTATTTGTTACTGTTGTATTCAAGATTAAATTACTTGTGTCCTAGCAACTATTGTTGGCTTGTTACTTTCATTAAAATGAAATAATGCTAAAATTCTATTATGAGAAGCAAAATATGGACTACCAAGTTGTTCTATACCTACAGACAAGCAACAGTGTAAATATTTCTAAGTATCATCCAGAAAGTACTTATTATCTAGAAACTATTTAGAGGAATTGGTTTATATTTCAGCAGACTTGCTCAGAGCTCCTGTTCATAATGAAAGTGTGAAGCAATTTACAGTCCTACAAAGATTCTTTACAATATAGATTTTTAAAAAATGAATACTGATAATTTGCATTGACAAAGTCTTATGAAAGTAGGCAACTAAGAAATTTAAAGCCCATTTTTGTTGACACTGTAATTAACATGTATATACACTTCAGAAACAAGTAGAATTCTTCCTGCTGAAGAACCTCTTTACAAGAGCTTTGTTTTCTGAGTGAGCTTACTGCTTATATTTGAGAACAGCATGATTAGTTTTAAAGAAAACACACAGCCATACGGAGTAGAGTAATGAATAGAGCATCTCTAGTGCACTTAGATAGTACAAGTTTGCCTTTTCAGATATGCAGTGGTTTTGTACTGTGAATTTTGAAGCAAGATACAGTGATGTGGTTCCAAGGAAATAAAGTGCAATCACTGGAAGTACAGTTGTCAGGTTTTTTCAATTTTTTTTTTTCAGGATTGGTGCAAGATTTGCTTAAACTCCTGTCTATCTTATGCTAAGATAATATAGAAGACAAGTCTCTCTAATTTCAGTGGGACACTTGTGACTTAGATCATGGAGCTACTTTGGAAAGGCTTCCCTGCTTGTATAAATTTAGGATGCTTAATGGCTGCTTGACAGTCAGCATAAAAACATTTGTCTTATAAGGACAATTTCCCTTAGAGTTTAAGCAACCTTTGTAATCCTGGAGTCTCTTCATCTTATTTAGTAATCATATTTTTTTCCCAGTCATTTGGGTCAGAGAACCTCCAATGGCTAAAGAAACTGAAAATGCTCAGTACTAAAGTGATAAAAAAAAAAAATTCTCTCAACATATAGAAGAAACATTCTGACTCAGAGCAGAGAATGGATTCCCAGTAGATACTTTTGAAAAAGAGCCACTGTTTAGTCTCATGTCTCATTTTATGCTATGTTTTCTTTCCTGTTAGCAGAATCTGTAGCTTGAGGTTACTGCAAAGCAAGCAAAAATTCCCTGTAGAGAATTTGAGAACAGCCATATTGATTCACATCAAGGTTCTCGCTGTCTCCAATAGTTGCTGTTAACAGATACCTAGGGAAAAGTGAGAACAGGGCAAGCCTACGCAGCTTGCTCAACTAACAGCAAGAAAAGGAGAGTTTGCAGTTTAAGCATGTTTTTGAATTGACCACTTTCAGGTAGTTAATTGTCTCAGTAGGCCCCAGCTCACCGAGACTACGGCCAGCCATGGTGTTCCTGTAATGCACTGGGAGAACTGGACTCCCAGTAAACGTGCTGCTAGCTGAAACCTATCACTCCCACAGCTGTGGAAATGGAACAAAGTGAATTTAAGGCCTGTTTTATATAAGTACTTAATAAATATTGAAGAAGAGAGATGACTAAGACTTACTTAGTTAATTCCAAGTGATTTTGTAGGAAGTTCCTGTCACCATTTCTAGAAGCAGAGCACTTCACCGTGTTACTACATCTTGTGACTGACGGTATACGCATAGCATCTCAGCACTTATACAAAGTTAAATTTTAACTAGAAAAATTTCTCTTTTCCCATTTTAAAGGGCTGGTCAAAACGCCAGATCCGTCCCGCAGCCGCCTTCCCTCAGCGCCGGCGCCCAACACCCTCAGCCGCCTCCTCGGGCTCTGAGGAGAACAAAGCCGCCTCAACTCGACGCCTGATTGGCTAATCCCGGTCGCCTGACCCAGCCAGCCAATGAGGTGTCAAAGCCGCGCCGAGGGGCGGGAGNTGCGGCTGCTCCGGAGGAGGGAAGAAAGCCCGGTGTGTGAAAATCATACTTTTTTCGTGCCATCAAATTGACGTATCATTGTTCTTAAAAACAGTCTGCTCACCTTAGCAGAGAACAAAGCGCGAATGTAATTCATTGGTGTTAAAATTCCCCTGGCCAAAATTATTCACATACAAATACGTTCAATCTTTCATCACTCACAAGTTTTATTTCAGTGTTGAAGCTCTCTCAAAAACTAAAAAAGGATTTTACCCCTCAGTCGTCACAATGTGGAAGTAAACCCAGATTTATTTAAGATGACTTTAGAACAGAACAAAGATGAGGCACCACCTCCAGAGGTGAGGCACTCGCAGCATTTACCTAAAAGCAGCAGGTCAGGCCAGCCCCCGCCGCCCCCCACGTGCTCTGCCCTCAGTTAAATAGCAATAGCGGGTAACGGGCATTTACTGTGCACACTTTTATTACTTTTGATTGACTTTGATTCAGTGNTAGCGGGTAACGGGCATTTACTGTCCTGCGATTTAAACCAAAGCACACTTTTATTACTTTTGACTGACTTTGATTCAGTAACCTCAAGTCCATAATCTTTTGACGTTAAAAAAACTGTCCATGTTGTCCTTTCCAAACGAGGAAATGGAAGTGATTCAAATAGTCTCCTTTTTCAAAGGAGAAAATCAGCTTTCACGAGACCTAGCTGGGAGTGAACCTGCAGAGTCTCGTCCATCTCCTTCTCCGGCAGCAGCAAAGCCACCTGCTTTTTAGAGTGATAATAGGTGCTACCAGGATTCCCTGTACGTTATCACATGCTTTAGGATTTCACGTGGAAATTTATTTACAGTAATTCAGCACCACCTGCTGGCATGACTTTTTTTTTTTTCCCTAAAAGTAGTCTAGACCATGTGGTGGTTTGGTTTTTTTACTGGTTTACTTTCTTAGGTGTCCTTTGAACAGTCAGAATTTTTTCTACATTAAATCAGACCCACTGCAGATATTGTGGTCATTTTATACGATATGGAGGAGGGATGTCAGCTCAGAATTAGAGCATTTAAATCTGCAAACGATACCACGTAGATGGACATTACCTCCTGCCACCATATACAAAAAGATTTTAGCCAGCAGCTCCACTAGTTTCGCTATTTAGCTCATATAGCACCCAACACATGTATCAGCCTTAAAAACTAATAGCATTCCTGAGAGGCTTTCAACCCCTAAAACTCTTTTTTCTTCTCAACAGCCTCAAAACCCAACTAGTTCTCTTTTTCCTGGCATGCAGGTGTTTCTCTGACCCACCATCCTCAAGGCAAAACACAGGCTGACATTCCCCAATTATTCCCTTCAATTTATGACTGGAATCGGCCAATTCCTTAGTTACTTCCATGGGGATTACAGTTTTCAAGGGACTTTTGCCAGCCAATGACAAGTATCCACTCCACCACACTTTTCTTGCTTTAAATATCTATGATGACAAAGACTTCTGGCTTTTCGTCTTCACAGATCTGCATTGCCGAGTAAGTTATGGCTTTGACCTCTGTACCCTAGACATAAAAAGCACAGAAGCATGGATTTTCTAAATGACATATCCCTTGTAGCAGTTCATGACAATACACAGTATTTACTACCTTCTACAAACGCTATCCAGTTTTATAGTTTTTCTCTGCCAAAAGCTGTAACTGCATTTGTTCCAATGAGCAAGAAAATCGGCACACTAATGGCAAGGACCTCTCCAGGCCAAATAGTGAATAAGTAACTTTTCCCTTATTTTATTTCTTCTTGAATACTACAAATTCCTCCTCTTACCTCTGACAGAACATCAACATTTGCTTTGCTAAGACACAGCTACAGAGCTGGCAGGGAGACAAGGATTTGATTCTAGCAATTATTTAGGGAGAAAAAAAAAAGGCAACAAAAACTGAGTAAGCAAAAATCCATGTACACATTCTGAATACAGATTGGTTTACTCTGTTATTAGCATTGCAAAAAAGGAAGCCAATTGTTGAGTTTTGCTATTGCTGAGGAAGCATCAGATGCTCAGGTCAATAGTTTCAGGAACAGGTTCACAAAAAACAGGCAGAAAGTGAGATCTTTAGTGCCTGTGATACCATTCAGACGTGTTTATGCCCGGATCTCTTGAACTTACAGGTCTGATTTAAAAGACACCATCCCTCCCCATCCTACCCCTGAAAGGTAAAAGATGTACAGATGAACCACTGCATACCTGAGGGTGTTTGGGTAAAGAGAACTCTTCTCCCCACCTTTAAAGGCAAAAAGAAGAGAGGTGGTCGGAATTTTGGTAGCATTTATCAAATGTTATAACTTCTTTCAAATTATGAGCGTCAGACAGTGAGACTTTAATTTATAGCCTCAAAGGAAGAAAAAAAAGAAGCCCACAATCCACTTTTTGGAAAGCATCAGTGAACTCCAGCACATCAACGGTATTTCAGAGTGGTGACTCTGAAGGCAATACGTGCATTTTCAGTAAAGATACTCATTACTCAACCGATTGTTTAAGCTCACCCGATGGATCTTATTTTGAATTGCATTCGGTCGATGTAAAGCACTTTTACCTCCTGTAGAGAAAGCAAGAGGAGAAATACGTCAGTAACATCATCTGTCTTCAGGCATAAATTCTCAGTAAATCCCATTTACAAGGGTTATATTCCACTGTTTAAATGGAATCTAAACCCAGAATATCCGAGCAGCCTCAAAGAGATACATTGCTACTTGAAACACAAAGGCAGCAGAGCTGCCCCTACTGTGGAATAGCAGCTAGTAACTGCAGTTTGTGGTAACAAAGCTTAACAATTTGTTTCTCAGGTCTTTCTGCCCTGGTGTTTTCAATTCCCCATGTGTTGCGCTAAGTGATCTGTTGTGTCCCTTTTTCTTTCCCCTAAAGTAACACTGCATTCAGAGGTGGTGTTATCAGAGAATAGCCTTGACCTACAAATGAAAAAAGATCAAAACAGAACGCTTACCCTGGGTATAAAGAACTCATTAGCACTGAATTTATACAGCCACTCATCCAAGAAGTGGAAAAGAAGAGACAACATGTCATGTCCTGCATGGTTGAAGCAGAGAAGATAATCAGCTGATTATCTCAGCAAGACACTCAGATGTTTTTAAGAATATGTCAGATGTACAGCTTCTGCACTGTTAGAAGATTCAGATTAGTGATGCTTAATTAGATTCTAATTAACTGCAACAAAACTACATCTAAAGATTGAAAATTTTGGTACCCTTCTCCCTCAGGGTGCATACAGTTCCAGTATAAAAAGTCAGCGCAGCCTTACCTTCTGCCTCTACCTCTACTGTATCCACAGGTTCCACCGTCTCTGTATCGGTCATGTAGCCAAACATGGCCATGACGCACTGCTCAAATGCTTCCTCCAAAGTGTCTCCCCAGGCGTGTAGCCTAAAAAGACATGGGATAACTTATCAGACCATAAAAAAAAATATTAAAAAATCCCAAAGTAATATTCAGGTAAGAAATCAGAACACAAGAATTAATGCAGAGGAAGTGAATGAATAAAAATACTTGCTTTTCTATACCTATGCATTTGGACAGATTTTACAATGGATTTCCCTTCTTGCGGTTTGTGTGAAGAGCTTCTTGGGAGAATATGGAAAATAAATGTTTTGCCAGACAACAAGAAAGCTCTTTCCTAATATGGCTAATCAATGTCTATAAAAAGTGAACTACTCAGAAGAAATTTGGTTTAAAAGGAAGAGATTCAAAGGACATTTCAAAAGACATTTCCAAATAACAGAGGCTTAAGCTCCATAGGAATATTACATTAGAAAAGAAACCAAACGTGATTCTATGCTCTGCCAAGAGCAGAAACAGAACTGACCATCAAAAACCCCAGTGTTGACCATTCATGACTGCACAAGGTGTATACCTGCAACCAGTCTTCGACAGGTATTCCAGACTTATAGCAGTGTAAGAAAGAATCAATTTGTCATATTGAGAAATCCCAGCTGCCCATACTTACTGCACATCTGCTGTGTGATCCAAATCTGAGGGGGAAGGAAAAAGAAAAGGCATGACATCACCAAACATATTTTAAAAATGAGAGTTAAAAAAAAAAAATCAGATCTTGTTGTTATAACAATAACTTTTTGCATTCGTTTTCAGGTGTGAAACAAGGATAATCTATTTTCCAGTATATTAGAAAAAGTTAGCACAGGTGGAATCTTCAATTAATTCTGCCAAGTAGAAAAACAGTGTTTAGTATAATTATGTCAGTGCCCTACATGTACAGAACTGTGTGCAACATATGGCTGTTGTAACGCAACAGGCTTCTACAGGTTAGCTGCAATAAAAAGAAACTTTAACCAGGAGTAAAGAGTTTTGCTGAAGTCTGCAGGACTGGAAATTATTCGTGCAGAGGATGAGATTTCCAGCTCGGTGAGCAACTATACCTGTACACACCCAAAACCACTCATTATGCAAAAAGGAGAACTTTAAAAAAGTATGTAATACAAAATAGAAGGCAATCTTCACTAATAAGGTAGGATTAACATCCCAAGCATGTATCGAGTTTTACATGATCATCCTTTATATTCATTTCCAAAAATGAGAGAAATGCAAAATTATACCAGGTTGAGAGAAACTGAGCTAACTTGGGATGTAAAATAAATGCGACACCATGATCATTCTAACTGAAAGACTGTTCTGATGCTGTTTAGATCATTCACAAGCTATTAATGGATTCTCAACAACGGTCTCTAAAGCAAACAAATTCCAGTGGATATAAAACAAGAATAAAACCTCTTCCAGTTATGGAAACAGCATGACTATTGTAATATGTCACCCTATTTCTGCACTACTATCAAATAAAGATCTCAATGCATCCTAAAAATATTATTCTAACAGACTAATAGATACTGTCCCTCCAGACAGACACTGCTGAAATAGAAAACAGTCAGACACTGAATGGTCTCCTGTGAGCACCTTAAGCTAACCCCTGGGCTGCCGCCCACTTGCTTGACATGTTCTTAGAAGACATTCCAGGGGTGGGGAAAGGGAGAGATAATGATCTTTAAGTAGGCATGTAGGAGAAAAACACCGCACACCAGACCAACACACTCCTGAATATCAATTCCCATATAAGAACGGTAAGGAAGTGTAATGTCTTGCTAAGAAATAGCTAGAAATGGGAAAGTTTTCAAGGTAAGACTTAATGAACCTATTTCTATTATTATTTCTTTAGCACCCATAGCAAGAAAGGCATTTATCTGTGATAAATAGAATTATAGATATCTCATCTCTATTAATTCTACTACAGATGCATCCCACAGTCTAAACACACACAATACTGGCATATTAAGAAGCCCCACATGTACTTAGACAGCTATCCTGCTACCTTACATCCTCTTCTTCCCCCTCACAATTGCACTGTCACACATACGCTGACTCAGGATTAACGTTAAAAATACTCACATTCATATTTCTTATTGAGTGGCGGGTATTTGGCTTTGATAGCCTTCTGCTCCTCCGTCAGGTTGTAGTCCCTCTCGTCGGCTGCCATAGCTGCTGGGCTTGAGTAATGCTCCCTCACTTCCTGGTGCCGGGAAACATGGCCACCTCCGCCAGCGCCTCGACTGGCTGGGCTTCCCGAGGGATGCTGCGGTAGAAAAGGGAGAATTGCCTCTCAGTTCGGTTTTTTGCTTGACAGTGGTTTGGTAACACTAGTAGACAGGCTCGGGTATTTTAAACATGATATTAAATGCACATCGTTTAAGTTGTTTGCTATCAAAACTGTCATTGGGAGACAGGGAAAGTTCAGAGTTCAGTCCTACACAGCCTGTCTCATTAACTGACACAAGTTATGTTCAGGCAGTGAAGCCAAGGGATTACTGTCCTTACAGGAAGCGTGGACGTTGGCCTTTTCCAGGAAGAATTACATTTTTAGCTCATTGCTGTGCACACAACCCAGCACTTCATGCATCTTCAAAGAATAAAATACTGTAATAATGAAAAATAGTGAGCCCACTGGTATATCACACAGCAAGATGAAATCTGCATTGCCTCCAAACCCTGAGATGTAACAGGAAGATCTATAGCCTTACGTGCAATTTTTCTTTAGGAAAAAAGTCTAG
Source organism: Rhinoptilus africanus (assembly GCA_013400135.1). NCBI lineage: Eukaryota > Metazoa > Chordata > Aves > Charadriiformes > Glareolidae > Rhinoptilus > Rhinoptilus africanus. The sequence goes on along the minus strand of VXBO01011173.1, from coordinate 193,863 downwards.
TTTTCTTTTCGGATAGAGACTGCATTTAAGGCTTCAATCCCAGAAACACATGCGGAGCAAGTATGTCCTGTCACACAAGTGCACGGGTTCTCCCATGTTTCTGTTCTTGCAGAATGTCGTTTTATAAACTGTTTTTTTCAAAGCAACAACTGTATCAAATCCCTATTTAAAAGTCTAATTCTCGGACCTAATCTTAGTAGTTGCTCAGTTTCGTACAAGCTTTCGTGTGTAACTCTAACAGACACAAACTGGAAAACCTGATTAACTTCAGGCTAATTAGTTTTCCTCAGACTAGAGACACACAAATTTCTAGATATAATAACCATTCTCACTCTTTCTTAACATTTTAGTGCATTAAAAGATTTACCCACAGCTGAGCCCAAGACTTCCATGAATAACGCAAACGATAGATTTATGGATAACATCTAACATCATCAAGACTACTTTTAAACAGGCGCGGTTCCTACTCCAAAGCTTAGAAACAGACTTCATTCACGGGATTTCCAATTTCTATTTTCAGACAAGTGTCTAGGGATGTTGCAAAAAGAAGCGTGAAATAGAGAAGCCACTGCTGCCCTGAGGGAATAAACCCAGATGAACACACATTTTGATTTTAAACCTGTTAAGCCTTGATTGCGGAGGGTCAGATCCACAGCTGATCACGCCAGGATACCCACAGCAGGCCCATCAGAACCAGCTACATACCAAGCAGGGCTCACCGCCGCTCTGAATCGGGGAAAAAGGGAAGTTATTAGTGATTATAAATAATTAACAACCCAAGAGCAAGCTGAGGGTATTTCTGTGAGGAGGGAGGACCGTGAGGGCCAGGCATCAGCCCACACACGCACCGGCCCAGCCCGGCCCGGCCCGGCCCGGCCCGGTCCCGTCCCGGCCTGCCCACGGCTGTGGCGACCGGAGGAAACCCCGGCCGCAGGCACAGGCCTTCCCACTCCCAAACCGGAGCCTCCCCCCGGAGCCGGAGCCGGAGCCGGCGCTGAGCCGCCCCTCAGCGCGGGGCGCTGCCGCTTTAAGAGCGAGCGAGGGGCGCGGGCCGCCCTCCCCTTCCCCTCCGGAAAATGGCGGCTCCCAGGGGAGCGTCACCACCACCCTCCTCCTTCCCACGTGACCGCCGCGCGCGCTCGCCTGCCGCCTGTCCCCGCCCCTTCCCTCTCGCCGATTGGCTGTCGCGGCCCGGCGGCGGGCGGCGATTGGCCGGCGTTGGCGCGCGAAGGGGTGCGCNGTACCGGGGTCGGGGCCCTCCGCGCCCCCCACCTCCCGCTTTCGATTCGTTTGTGTCCGCGCCCGGAGAGTGAATTCTCCGAGCAGCCCGGTGTACGGGGACACACGCACACACACACACACACCCAGGGGTGCTGTGCCCCGTGAGGGGGGTGGGCAGCTGCCCGCCTGCTGCAGACAAAGAGGTGTCACCGGCCGCGCTGCCGCCTTCCCGGGGCGCGCTCCCCAGGGGCCTGCGCTCCTCTGCCGGCTCCGGCGGCGGCTTGTGGCAGATGGTGCGAGAAAGTGTGGGAGAGAAGCGGGAGGAGCTTTGGAAAACTGAATTTTGGGAACTGGTAGTTCAAGGCTGCACCGAGCCCGCTCTGTGTAACAGCAGTGGCTGCGCCTCCTGCGTTTAAACATCTTTACCATTCTGTTTGTTTGCCTCCATGATATCCTGTGGCAACAAATTTCAGAATTTTATTGTGCTGATTCTGTTGAGATGATGAAATTTGATATGGATAATATTAACGCCCAGCCTTGTATCCCAAACCAAGGATTAGTGTGTGCAACAGAGGATTTTTAATCATTTAGCAACTACTCCAATAGAGTAGTCTAGCAGCAAACCAGAGTGTGAGGTAGTTGGCTTTTTATTCAATTGCCCACTTACAGTGTTGTGTGTATGTTGTAAATACATTCAGCAAAGCTAATAATATGTATTTTTTAAAAAAAAATTTAGCAGCCTTTGATGATGCAGTGGAAGAACGTGTGATCAATGAAGAGTATAAAATATGGAAAAAGAATACTCCCTTCTTATATGATTTGGTAATGACCCATGCTCTGGAATGGCCCAGCTTGACTGCTCAGTGGCTTCCTGATGTAACAAGGTAAACTGGTTCTTTTACTTTTTCTTCTTGTTTAAAGCAGAATAAATAGTAAATCTAGGATCACTTTTTGTTAAGGTAACGCAGTATGTGATTCCTTTCTGTCTTAATTGCTTTTTGTACCATGCCTTGCTAACAGCAAGTTGAGGACTAGAAACACTAGAGAGATAATCAGTACAGACACTTTTAATTTGGGAAATGGCTTATGTTACTGAGAAGATCTTTTCACATACTTGATTTCCATGTTTTTCTTCTTCTAGCTTCACCCTTCCTTTAATGAGCAAAAAAACCTAGTCAAAAATAGAACGAGATGTGACTTCTCTATAACCACCATTTTGTCCTAAGCTTCCAAAACAATGTTCTGCTTGCAGTGAATGTTTATCGTGTTCTGGAGCAACTGCTGAGGTCTCTTAAAGGAAGGCATGGGAATGGGGGTCTGTCAGGATGTTGTGCTGCAAGAATTTTAGGTTGAGATCTTGAGTTATGATTAGTGATTTCCTCTGGAGGAAGCGAGTTTGGTGTTGGAGCAGGAGAGCAATGGTAACTTTCAAGAGTGCTATTAGTGTTAGAACCTGTCATTAAAAAATACTGTAATCAGCTCAGTGTTTGTGTAATCCCCTTCTTTTGTTTCTCATGTAACTCTTCCCTTGCAGACCTGAAGGCAAAGATTTCAGTATTCACCGGTTAGTCCTGGGGACCCATACTTCAGATGAACAAAATCATCTTGTGATAGCTAGTGTGCAGTTGCCTAACGACGATGCCCAGTTTGATGCTTCACACTATGATAGTGAGAAAGGAGGTAAGGGACCAAAGATGTTTTAACGATTTTCAACCATTTTTTTTCCTTCCCTTCTCAACAGAATATTTGTCTTTCCTTAAAGTTCAGGCAGCAAAGTTCATATGTTACTTCTAAATTAATCAATTTATTTCTAAGTGGCGCGCTTACTTAACAGTAAACAAATTACATACATTCAAAAAACATACTATGTCTTAATAACATAATGATGAAAAAAAGAAGGTGGCAGGCTTATTTCAAAAGTATGTGTGCGTGGGAAGAACCTCACCCTTCCCTATTTCTCATCAGGAATTCACATTGAATTTCACGGAGTACTGCTTATTGGTATTTTTATTATCACTTTTGAATTACATAAACTCTTCCAGTGAGAAAGTCACTCATGTAAAAGAATATTTTATTTAAGAGGAGTGTAACATTTCAAATGTTCTTGTCTGAATTCTGCAGACTGGTAGTTGTGCCAGCCCCTCTTGGATAAAAAGATTATTGTATTTTGTTTGAGGTATCAGACTTGAATTTGGTGCTTTCTCTAATCTCAGTTGGCTGTCAGCATTGCTACAAGTTAGACATTTCTCATTTTCACTTGGTTGAATCAGTCTTTCTACCTGGTGAAAGTCCTTAATGATCCAATGTTTGCTCTTCTTTTTGCTGGAAGCCTGGATTGTGCAATTAGCATTTTGATCTTTGGGCTTCTGAGAGTTTTTCATGAACACAATGTTGTCTAATAAATACTTTTTTTCTATTCTATTTCAGTATTTCTTAAAACTGTACTACTCCGGTTTAAAAACAAAACAGATGAAAACCTGCCTCTTTTTGCCGGAACAGCTCTGTGCAATTCTGTGAAATACTAAGTTACTGTGACTTTAATTATAAAGATAAGGTAGCTTTAGCAAGTTATACTAGAGTCCTGTATCTTAAATGTGGTGCAGCAGGGGTTTTTGCCAGAACTTTGTCTATTCTGCAATGCTGAATTTTGTTGTATTTGAAAGTGCAGTGGCAGCACACCTATTTCAAATGTACGACACCTCTTCATTGCAGAGAAGAGTTTTAGGTGTGATTAATTTGCAGCTTGTGTTATTAAATTTGAAATAGTAAAAAAAAATGTGGAAGAACTGGTCTTTAACTTAGCCAAAGTCGTGATATTTTGATGTTACGAATACAGATGTTTAAAACAACATGCAATTTGAAAACTGAATTTTTTCAGTTTTACATTGTTCTTGTAACTAGTCTTTCAAAGTGAAAGCTTGGTAGTACCAGTCTTCAAGTCTTTGTGTCTTGATCTGAAACGAGCTTATTATTTACAACTGCTAAATTCTTATTTCCAGAGTTTGGAGGCTTTGGGTCAGTTAGTGGAAAAATTGAAATTGAAATCAAGATAAATCACGAGGGAGAAGTGAACAGAGCACGTTACATGCCACAGAACCCGTGTATCATCGCTACGAAGACTCCATCCAGTGATGTCCTTGTCTTTGATTACACCAAACACCCATCTAAACCAGGTGTCCGCTTCTTCGTTATATCTGTGCTTCAGAGATCAGCCAGCCCTCCCTTAAGAAAAGGCTGATGTTGTGAAAAAAAAGTTGAAAAGTTTTGTGGGTTGCATATCATTTATGATTCAAATGGGAAGTAGGTATTTAGTGTAAAAGGTTATTTTGTATGAAGCTTCAACATGTGTCCAATATGTATCAATAGAAAGGTATGCTTTTTCCTTTTGTTGTTTTACTGCATGTTTTTTCATGTCACTGTATGTGGTGATATTTGGGGTGGTGGAAGGTGCCTTTTTGGAAACTATATGATTTGCCAAGTAGCTGAGATGCTTTCCTGATATCCCGTAAGGATATTAACAGTCACTTACTGATTAAACTCATCAAGATCGTACAAAGTAACTAGTTCCACTACTTGGCGGGGGGGATCAGAAGGACATTTCTCACTTCCAAAGTGCAGTTGGAGATGTTGAGAGAAAGAAAAATATTGCACCAGCAGCATGTTTAGGAAGAGTTTTCACCTTGGAAAAATCTGCAATGTGCTTTTACTGAGCTAAGAATACAGAGTGCTGTGTGTTCTCTCAGTGTGTTCTGTTTTAATGAGGTGGTTCTTCAGTTGCGGAAGATGCTCAAAACGATAGAGGGGGATCATGTTGAAAATGTCAACGCGAAGTTTAGTAAATCACGGTAAAACTTAATGCCAGGTATTCCAGGATGTGCTGGAAATGATACTACGCACTGGAGTTCTTACACTGTCTTTTTACAGACCCTTCTGGAGAGTGTAACCCTGATCTGCGTCTTCGTGGACACCAGAAGGAGGGTTATGGGCTGTCATGGAACCCAAATCTGAGTGGGCATTTGCTTAGTGCTTCTGATGATCATGTGAGTACTTTAAATATAGCTGGGGTACAATCTGCACTTTGTGTCCCTTGGTAAACATAAAAAATGTTTTGGTTTGGAGGAGGAGGTAGGGAAGGTGAAGAGTATGTCTGTCTAAAAATGCAATTTAAAAAAAAATTTGTTTCTTTAAAGACCATTTGCTTGTGGGATATTAGTGCTGTTCCAAAAGAAGGCAAAGTGGTGGATGCAAAGACCATCTTCACAGGCCATACAGCAGTAGTGGAAGATGTATCTTGGCACCTGCTCCACGAATCACTTTTTGGATCTGTTGCTGATGATCAGAAGCTCATGATGTAAGTGGGGTAACATCTTCAGAAACTGATTGATTCCGTCCCTCTTGCTTTCCCACCTGCTCCATAGTCCCTCAGTAAAATGGGATGCAAACCGTTGTTTCATTTCCATGTTTTCCCCTTACAGCTGGGATACTCGGTCAAACAACACCTCCAAACCTAGTCATTCAGTGGACGCTCACACGGCTGAAGTCAACTGCCTGTCTTTCAATCCCTACAGTGAGTTTATCCTGGCTACAGGATCAGCTGATAAGGTACATCTACCTTGAACTTGGAACATGCTTGTTTAGTTTCTGATGCGTAAGTGTGGATGCATATATTGGTTACTTCAACAAAAAATCTTAGTGTTTTTTTTTTCCTAGACTGTTGCTCTATGGGACTTGAGGAATCTGAAACTGAAGTTGCACTCCTTTGAATCACATAAAGATGAAATATTTCAGGTATAGCAAGATGTCTTTTATGCATTCTTTTCCACGCTATGTTTTTATTAAATGTACTTTAAAACGCATATATTCTTTCTCTCATCTGCTTATAATTTTCTGGCTTATTGTTGTGGAGCTGTATAGTGCTCTGTGTGGGGTAGAGCTCCAGTACAGATAAGAGTGTCCAGAAAGCCAGGGACAGAACATAACGAGGAAATGGTCGAGAGCTTTAACCACAACAGAAGGGTGAAATGCAAGCAGTACAGAGTAAATGTAAATTATTCATGGCAGCAGATTGAAGCAGGGAGGCACAATGAAATGGCTGCAGTGTTTTCATCTTCTCAGCTTGGTCCTGTAGGAAGGCTTTAGCTGGTACCCATTAAAGGGTGTCACCGGAACATCCTGTGACAATGAACAATTGCTAATTTTGCTAGTGTAAATATAGAATGTTCACATCCTGAGTAGCGTGTGCTTAGCATATACAATATTTCCATCTCCAACTCATGCCCTACTCAGAAGAAAAATATGTAGAGATTTTTTCATAGAAGGATTACTAGTTGAGACTGTAGTTACTTCTAAATTAAGTTACCCATAGAATCTTGAAATGTCAGGTTAGTGTGCAGAATTACATGTTCTTTCCTAATCCTGTGATCATATTAAGTGATATGTTTTGGTGAGATTTATCTTCAGCAGAAGTAGTAAATGTGAGGTTTTGGGCAGTTAAGCTTAATTATAGTGATTTCTTTTCATGTGTAAACCGTACCTAATAGTTAAGGAATCCGTAGTTTATATTTATGCAATCATTATTAAGGTAAGGAGCAGCTAATACCCTCGAGAGCTGCTTTGCATTTCATAACACATGGTCTTTGTTAGAGGAAGGGTTACATGTGGTACCTTTTTAGTGCTCAAATGCCTCGTTAGGGTATGAGCATTCACAAGCCAACCTCCCATGTTAGAATGTTGTTATTTGGGCATATTCATGTTTCAAGTTAATACCAATTTGAATTTTCATAGGGCTTTCAGGATACAAAGTAGAGTGGTGTTAGTTGTGAATGTCTGTCATGTTACAGCTTCTTAAAACTGATTTCCTTTCTGAATTCATCCTTGTCTGTAGGTTCAGTGGTCTCCCCATAATGAAACTATATTGGCCTCCAGTGGCACTGACCGCAGGCTAAATGTTTGGGACTTGAGGTAAATACCAAATTAGTCACGTTGTCCTGACGAAATACTATTGATAAATTGCATCACACTTCAAACAAGAAAACAAACTCCCCACCTTTTCGTTTCTCCTTCCTTTTTTTACAGTAAAATCGGAGAAGAGCAATCCCCTGAAGATGCTGAGGATGGTCCCCCAGAGCTGTTGGTAAGTCTTTGGACTCTCATTGACTGTTTTGATCTGTTATTCATCTTTGCGATGTAGATTTGAAAACTTTCCCCTTTTTTTCTCCCCAATACTAGTTTATTCATGGTGGTCATACTGCGAAGATATCTGATTTCTCCTGGAATCCCAATGAACCCTGGGTAATTTGTTCTGTATCAGAAGATAATATCATGCAAGTCTGGCAAATGGTAAGTTATTTGGAAGGTGCAGGAAGTGGCAGATGAGAGATGGTGTTGAGCTGCCTGGATTTCAGCATTTCTGCTTTTATTTGCAGCTCTCAGCATGACTTGCTTTGTAGCACTGCCTAAATCTCAAAGGGATAGTGAAATTTGCTCTAGGTTTGGTCCAAACAATGGTTTACAAATACAGAGAATCTGTTTTGTGTTTCTTTTGATTTAAAAAGAAGAAAGTGCTGGTGTAGAAGCAAATTTTTCCCTTCTATGTTAGAATGAAAACAATGTGAGGACCGAAGATGAAGTTTCTGTTATTTATTGTCTTAAAGAATGAAATCTTTGGAAATGACAAAAATGTCCTCCTGAAGATGGAGAGGGCTGGTGGTGAATAGAAGTTTGCTGACCCTAAATTACCAGCGGTTGGAAGTTTTGGAGGACAAACTTGTATAGTTTGAATAACCTTTGACAAGACCATTCTCCTAGTTTTTGTTTATTTTATTTCAAACCAATGTTTTAAATTGGTTCACAGGGGCTTTGTTCTTAGCAGCCTTCTGTAGAGTTCTTCTGGAAGGTGCTGCTGCTGAGCAGAGGATCTACTGAATGTGTATAAAGTAGTCTTTTATTTGAAGTAAGTCTTGCAGTGGTCTCCACTTTAAGAAGGCAGATTTCTATAAGCTGCAGTAACTTACAGGGTATTTATGCAATGTTTTGGAGACGTGGCTCTTATGAATAAGGTTGTTTGTGTTGCTTTATTAATGTTAAATTGCCTTGAGGGATCAGGGATGGGTAATGCGTATCTACAGATGAAAAACTGCCACAACTTTTTGAAGTGTTCTAGCAGATGGAAACCTGTTCAATGTGGTGGCAAAGTGCTTCTTCAGTTCCTCCATCTCTGTCTTACAGGCGGAGAACATTTATAATGATGAAGACCCTGAAGGAAGTGTGGATCCAGAAGGTCAAGGATCCTAGATGATGACCTTTCCCTGTTTTTAGTCTTTTTCCTTCTCTTCCCTCTCAGCGCTGATATTGACTTAACACTGGTTTTGAGACACACGTAGACTTTGTGTTCAGCCATCCTTCTGTAGATACCATCAACAGGCTTTTTAACCCAGACAGCGAGTTCTGAAGAAAAGGGCTTAGCCCAACTCCGCTGGTACCATGCTGTAGCTCCTCCATCAGATTTCCTACAGCAACCTCTTGCCTTTAGGCCTGGCTCTCTCATTTTAACTGCCTTCATCACACAAAGCAAACTTGGTTTTGTCGGGTTTTTTTCTTCTTCTGTCTTTAGCTTGCTACAGCTGTGGGCTTTTGCCTGATCTAAGCAAAAAAATAAATCTGTAGAGCTGCCAAAATATGCTAGAGCCACTGGAGATGATACAGGTGTTAATCCACTGGCAGTTCATAAATGGAGTGTGGAAGGTCTTATCCTCTTCAGTACAACTCGGAAGTCTTGGGATTCCTTTAGTTAATCTGTACCTTGTGGATTTTTTCTGCCTCTGCAGATACAAAACAGACTTGCAGATTCTGACTTGAACTGAAATTAAGTTCCTTTCTATATTTGCTTTTTTTTTTTTCTCTACTAGTAATTCTAAAGTTTTCCTTCCTTCCTTCCTTTCCCTTTTCTCCTGTCTGCTGGGCGACAGCGGTTTGGATTCGTTAGTTATTCCTGCAGAGCATTGTTCACCTGTCACGTTTTTTGCTCTATTGTGTGTTTCTTGAGCTGTGTTTTCACATATATTTCTTTCCTTTCTGTGAAATGGTTTTTAAAACTTGGGGCCACCAAGTTGTAAAGGTGTATGTTTTTACCAACTGATGTACCAGAGATGGCATGCCCGGTAACCTATAACAGCGTTGGTAGCTGGTATCTGTAAAGCAAACTAAATGTGGATGAACTACTTTTTTTAGGAGTTAGTCCTTGACCACTAGTTCCTGCACATCTTCCACTAGGGTGTCCTGTTCCACCAGCAACCTGTTACTCTCCATGCTCCTCATGACTAATTGCGTGTAAGTGCTTCAGATGGAATAAATTTTTTCTACGTAAATGCTGTGTAGCTCTGATTTTTGTGCTGAGGTTTGCCTTCTGCATTAAGTGTTTTCTTGAGGGTCAACTCTCTTCAGAACGCACAGAAAACAAGGGCATGATCTCTACCTGTCTGTGTTCTACGAGACGAGGGGCTGGTATAGATATTCCTTACGTTTGTAACACCTGGATGTTTGCTTTGTGGAATGGGTCAATAAGGACTTAATATCCCCAGACTTTCAAGAACGAAGTGTGCCTTCTAGCTGAAGTGTGCTGCTGGCTGGATTTTCAGTCTGCCTTTAGCCCTTGCCACAGAACTATTTTTATTTTTTGTTAGTCTGCGGAATAAATAGTTGGATACCTTCCAAGTACCTTGGTTTGACACACAAGCCTCTTTTCTCTTTGAGACACAGCTTTGAGAATTAAAAGGATCCTTAAACTCCGAACTTTATTTTCAGTGTGATACTTTATATATAAAGGGGAAACCTATTGTCCACAAACAGCTAGTTTCTGTGGCCCGCGGTGGAGCATGTCACAATACAGCAGAGACCCTTGAAATACAAAAGAAAATCCTGTTAAAAGGATAAAGCTTCTCTTGCATGTAAACTTTAAAAATCAACCCCCCTAACACTGGCTTCCTGAACAATACTTTCAGTGCAGGCTTACACAGTCTACCTATGGGCCAAGACAAGATACATTTTTTCCAAACACAGCAAAACATATGTCAAAACATTCTTCATAAATGTCCATTTTTCAGTGCAAGTATTATTTTCTCTGCTCCTCTGTGGAGAAAGCAGTTTTACTACAAGATTGACAGCAGCGCCTTGAGAAATACAAGCAAACGATGGGTCTTTCTGGCTTCGGGCAGCTGCTGTGCAGCAGGTACGGTCAGCAGCAAGAGGAGACATCCCCTGCAGGTGCCTCTGTCCTTTTGCTACGAAAAGTCCATCATCCTTAACAATCCTCCTCTGCCTTTTCTTCTTTTTTGCAAAGGTGGCCGTAGATTTCTAAGCAGCCCCTGCATGGGTAGAAAGTAAATTTAGGCAACTGAATACTTACATGAAGTACTCTGTCTGGAGAAAGGGGGGAAGAGGTGCTATTTCTGAAAAACATTCTTTTCAGCTTATGGAAGAAAAGTAATTAGGAAACACTTAAGCTGGCTCGGTACGTGGTCTTGTGAGCGTGCGGACCTGGCCCTTGGCAAACAAACCGGCTCTAACAGAAGGGAATGTCATTGCCGGTATGAGCTATGGGAGACGCCAGCTCAGAGCCGTTCTTAACCCTGAGGTCCCTGGTGCGAAGGTGAAACTTAATGAGGTGTCCTGCTACTCGAGAAGCCTTGAGCTCTGTCACTTCCAGGGACGGCAAGTTGTAGATTGCCGGGAGTTAAGAGAGCGCAGTGCTGCACCCGCGCTTAAATGCTGGTCTGTGATTTAGGAGCCCAAGCAGCAAAGGCATGGGGCTGTTGGCACCTGGTCTGAACTGTAAATGTGGTTATTCTCATTCATACATCTTGGAATGGCCAGTGACATGACAGGCTGAAACAGAGCCCTCTTCCCCTGTGCTTACCATGCTAAAGTCCTACCTGGATAAAAGAAAACTATTTGGGGTGGGGAATATCCTCCCATGGTGCGCTTGGATGAGGAGGTTTGAGTGAGGAAGGGGGAAAAAGAATAATAAAGTAGCAGCAAAGCTACAGAAAATGGTTAAGAGTGTGTACGGCTGAGGCTGGAGTAACACAACTGTGCCCAAGTCTGGTGACTAAAATAGTCCACAAACTTAAGGACGTTTTCTGGAGCTTCAAAAAATCCTGTGTAATAAAGACCTGGATGAAGCTCTGAGCAGGGCGTTACGAGCAGAAGATAGTTCTCTCTCATTGAACAGCATCCCTAATGGGCTTTCCCAAACCTAAACCTCAGCTCCTTCCCACATATTCCTAAGGAAACAGGCTCTTGGTTTTAAGTTGGCACACCTGCTTCTTGGAAAGCAACCCCCACTCCTTTGTGTGCAGGATTTTCCAGAAAATCCCTATTTGCTGGATAGCAAAGGGTCTGGAGTTCCCACCATGCTGCCCCACCAGACCCCTTGCTCACACTCTGCCCACATGCCCAGGAACCAGAAGCAAAAAGCCCACGGTGTCCGATAGCTGTGTGGCCACCAGCCTCTCCTCCACCTTCCTCCTCCTCCTCCTCCTCCTCCTCCTCCCAGCCCCTCCCCTGCCCCTCTGTGCCGCAGGAATGAGCCACAAACGGACTTGTAGATGGAGAGCTCCCGGTGGAGGCTGGTCCTCAGCTCCTCCAGCTCCTGATTCTTGCGCTGCTGAAGCTGGACCCCGTTCTTCAGCTCCTTCAGCCTGTCTTCCAGCTCCTCAACCTGTTCCTGGGGAGCAGGGAGACATGAGGGGATTAGCCGGGGGAGGAAGGCTGTCTCGGTGCCCGCGCTCAGCTGCTTCCCGCGCTCTCCTGGGGGGATCTGCCTGTCCATGGTGTTGGGCTGGACAAAGCCCAGCCAGGCTGGTGGCTGGCCAACCACCATCTTAAAAAAACTCCTTAAAACCTTTTTAAATAAATTAAATCTTTGTTTTATTAGAAAGGTTGGGCTGGGATGTGTTGGGTCCTTAGGCTTCTTGAGAGTTTCGGTTGGTTTTGTCCCCTAGACTACTTTGTGTGTGTTTTGAGAAGCTGTCAGAACTGTATAAACCTGTGAGCTGGGAGAAGATGAACGAGGAATTTGGGAAAAAAGAAAATGTGGAGGCACATCAGGGATCCCCCCAGGCCCTGTCCTCTCAGGGAGGGTGGGAGCAGTGTCCGAAATCCAAGAGGAGCAGTGTCGCGGGCGCTGGGGACCTGGTCCCCATCCCAGCAGGGAGGAGAAGCGGTGGAGGGGACATGCCAGCTTGGAGAAGCTGCTCCGAGCCAGGCTGGGAGGAGGCAGCGATTACGAGCCGAGAACAGGGAGTGTTGAAATGGGGGAGATTAATTGTGGAGCCTCTCTGCCAAATGTGCTCTTGTAGATATTGAATTGCCTGGTCCCTCGGGACGCGGTGGCTGAGGGGGGATGCCGGGTGCAGCCAGAAATAACCCTCTCGGGAGGCAGGAGGTGAAACCCTCCAGGCAGTGGGAAGGGCAGGAACGGGCTTTTAAAGAAAAGCCACCTTTATTTAAAACCAACTTTTCCAAGCGCCTGAGCTCAGCAAAGTGCACCTTAGCGCAAGCTGTGCTCAGGAGCATCACTCAGCTCTGCCACCGGCCTGCTCTGGGAATCTGGGAAGGAAACCCCCTGTCCCCTCTGCCTTCTCCCTGCTGCTGGGGCCATTTCTGAGGGGCAGGACAGACCCAAGTGAGAATATGATCAGGAGAAAGCTTTTTTCCCGGCAGATCATCGGCTGAAGCCCCAGCATCTCCCCACTGCACCCCTGTAACCTCGGATTTGCCCTTTGCCCAGGGGCTGCTGCTTCTCCTCACCCATGTTGGGGTGGGGGATGTTTTTGACGTCAATCAGCAGGAGATATTCCACCTCCTTACCCTCCTCATCCACCCCGCTCCTCCCCTTGGCCCTACGAGCAAGGCCTTCAGCATCCACATTTCACCAGCTGTGAAGAACGACTCCCACTCTCCAAACAAGAGGGTGCGAGGGGTGCCCGGGGCACGTACCCGGTACTGCCCGACCTCTTCATCCCGCTTCTGCTTGACGAGGACGATCTGCTCCTCCAGGCTGCGGTTCTGCAGCCGCAGCCGGCTGACCTCCCCCTGCAAGGGCCGCAGGGCTTCCTTCATCCCCTGGATCTCCCCCTGCATCTCCTGCAGCGCCTTCGCCCCTGCCTCCCGTCTCTCCAGCAGCCGCAGCAGCTGGGGCTCATAGTGCTCCTCCAGCCCCCGCCGGCTCTCCGCCACGAAGCTCTCGAACTCCATGGAGAGCCGGCGGCTCTCCTGCAGGTACAGGTTATCCTGCCGACACGGCGGAGTCTCCAGCCGCTGCCTCAAAACCTCCTTTTCCTTCTCGCAGGTCTCCTTCAGCTGGGATAGTTCTCCGGAGAGTTGCCCAGCCTGGGTCTCCAGCTCGCCCCGGTAAGCAGCGTGCTGGGAGAGGTCGTGCCGGCGGCTTTCCAGCTGGTATTGGCAAGCCACGCATTCCTTCGTCACCTTGAAGAGCTTCTGCTTGATCTGCCGGATCTCATCCTTCAGGTTGTCCCTCTCCAGCTCCACTTTGGCCAGCAGCCGGCAAGCTGCCTGGATCTCCTCGTGGGCATGGCGGATCTCCTGCAGCGCCGGCTCCCGGAGCTGGGAGAGCTCCGCGATCAGGCTGTCTCTCTCTTTCTCCAGCTGCTCGACGGCTTCGATGCATTCTTGGAAGTAGTCCCCCAGCTCTTCGAGGGTCAGGCACTGATGCTCCGCACCATCCGCATCCAGGGGGCTGCCTACCCCCTCTGCATCCATATCCAGAGGGATTCCTGCCCCATCTGTATCCACGTCAGCTGGGATCCCTGCCCCATCTGTGTCCATGTACAGCGGGATCCCTACTCCATCTGCATCATCCATGTCCAGTGGGATCCCTGCCCCATCCACATCCAGTGGGATCCCTACTCCACCTGCATCCACGTCCAGCGGGATTCCTGCCCCCTCCACATCCAGCGGGATCTCAGCCCTGGCCACATCCCCACCCAGGTGGGGCCCTGGCATGTTTAGCTCCAAGGAAGCATCCCTGCTGTCTGCCTGCAGCTCCCGGTGGGCGTCCAGGCTGTCCTGGTGCGGGGGTGTCACCCCTGCACCCACCGCTGGGTCTGACGGGCTGCGTGAAAGGTCCGGGAGCGGAGCAGTGCCTGCATCCGCTCCCTGCGGGGCAGAGGATGCTCCAGCTTCATCCAGCTGCAGCTCTGGAGGGGGCTTGGGCTCTGCCATCAGGTCCCTGGAAAGGAGAGGAAACATGAACCAGAGCAATGAGTGTAACAGGTCTCAGCCCTTCCTCTCCACCCGGCAGCAGGCTGAGCTGGGGCTGCTCTTGCCGTGGCCCCGCTGTGACCGTCCCTGTCTCACCCAAGGGCTCTGCAAACCGGGCAGGGCTGCGCTGGCGCGCTCTGATGACAGCTTGGACGCAAATTCTCGGCTTTGGCATGAGCCAAAACAAGGGAAGAAAACCCTCTGAAAGTGACTGTGGTGGAGGAACAGTGAGGGATGCAAACCCAGACCCCAAACCCGAGAGCTACCCCAGTGCCAGCAGGAACTGCCCACTGTGTCACAGCCCATCTCCCCCAGCGGCACCGGTGTGACCGGCCAGACAGGAGCAGAGCTGCTGTGCCCATGCCAAAGCTCACACCCAGGGTGTCGCACACACCGCACGCCACTGGCATGGGCACCGTTGGTAAAACTTGTCAGGATTTTAGCAACGTGGCAAAACCTCACGGCAAGGGAGTGTGTGCTGCTAAAGCGCAGGTGGGCTGCGGGGTGGCTGGGATGGAGTAAAGCACCGCACACACAGCGCCCGAGCGAGCGGCAGCTCCTGCGGCAGGAGCCCAGCGAGCTCCGCTTTGCAGAGTCATCCGATCCCATCGTTATCCCCAGCCCCGGTACCTGCAGCTGCCACCACTGAACACTCGCGTCTGACATTTGCCCAGCTGCTATTTGGGGGTAGGATGGAGAGGACAACCCTTGGGGAAGAGCCGGGGCCTCTCCTGCTGCTGCCAGGAGACAGGGCCGGTGGGATCAGTGGGAGGATGCTCTCACCTCTCGGCCACGCCGCTGAGCTCATGTCTAGTCATTCCCCAAGGAATGAGCGCAGGCTGGCACTCGCAGGCAGCCCTCGGCTCGCGGCAACGGCTTTAGGGAAAGAACTGATTTTCACTGATACTTTCTCTCCTAATAAGGTAGTTTTCGGCAGCGATGACACATCACAGCCTCAGACCCAGCGGCCGGTCGGCTGGAGAAGGGGCAGCGCCTGGAAAGGTGGGGAATGGGCTCCGCTTCATTTTTCCTTGCCCTCATACCGTGCCAGCGCTTGTTTTTGAAAGTTCTGGGCTCAGCTTGGATCTGCAGCAGGGCGGGAGGGGAGGGCGGCCATCCCACCCTCGCAGCGGGGCGCCGGGGCTCACTCCCACCCGCCACCCCTCATCCCAGGGCCCCCAAGCACTCACCCCTCAGGGGCCATGTCCCCCCTCTCCAGTCACTCCTGAGGGTCCAGGGATGCTTCCTGGGTGCTCAACCTCAGATCCCTCCCCCGACATCCTTGCACCCCAAGCTTTGGCAACCCCCTTGCCTACCCTGCACCCCCCCCCTCCCCAAGGCTCCCGCACCCCTGGGACCCCTCGATGGACACCAGCCCCTTCTCCGCTCCCCTCCTCCTCGCCCCTGGGTGGGCTCTTACCTTCCTCCCCCGGAGCCCAGCGCCTCCGGCTCGGTGCTGCACATGGGCTTAGCATGGGGCGGGGGGCTCCGCTCCCCTCCTCCTCGCCCCTGGGTGGGCTCTTACCTTCCTCCCCCGGAGCCCAGCGCCTCCGGCTCGGTGCTGCACATGGGCTTAGCATGGGGCGGGGGGGGGTTATTAATAAACAGGGCTGGAAATCAGACTCCCCGGAGCAGCCGCTTCGCCCGGCCACCGCCTGCAGTGCCAGCAGCGGGCGGCTGCCTTCCTCCGCCCCGGGGAGGAGGAGGAGGAGGAGGAGGAGGAGGAGGGCGGGGAAGACCAAGCCGCCTGCATCCCCGGCAGAGGCAGCCGCAGGGGCCGGCTGCAGCCAGCCCGCATCCCTGGGGAGCATCCCCCCCAGCCCCCATCCCGCTCCGGCTGTCCCCACTCCTGATTTACGGTGGAGGTTTGCTTTGTGCAGCCTCAAACCCTCCCGCGGGGCTGGGGGGCTCTTTCCAGGGAGCTGCGGGGTCCCATCCAGCCCGGGCAGGGCGCGGGGCGCGGGATGGGGATAGCGGGGGCCCGGGCGGTGTCCCCTGGGGCTGCGCGGGGTTCACCTCCGACACAGGCGCCTGGAAAGGGAAGCGCTGGAGGATGCAGCACATGGCTGCCAGGGGCTGCGGCCTCATCCTGTGCCCAGGGCGGGAGCTGCACACCCCTCCGTATTTATTAATGTATTAACTACCAATAACTCAGGGGTCTGCAGATGCCCTGGATTGGCCCCACAAACACCCCAGTAACAGCAGAGCGCAGCCTCCGCTTCCCCTTCCACCCCTACCCCCGTCCCTGCCTCCCCTCTCTTTTGGGGATGGAGATGGTGGGGGTTCACTGCAAAGCCCGGTGGCGGCCGTGGCCCCACTTCGGGGTGGCCGGCGGTGACGATGCCCTCGCTGCTGCCCACAGACGTGGTTTTCCACCTCAGCTCACCCACCATCCCCGCAGCTCCGCTTTCCTGCAGCGGCCACCCCCACCCTCCCCGCCCCGCGGCACCCTAAACCGGCCCTTCAGTGGCCATATTATTAGCATATATTTATCTAAAACACATATTTTAGATACACTGCTGCCTTGGCACGGGTGCAACAGCCCGGGGTGGTGGCCTGGCCAGTGGCTGCTGTTAGAGCCGGTGTTAGAGCCAACCGAGCCTACCTCCGCTGGGGCCCGATCCTGCCACCGCCGCGGCTCAGGAAGTCGGCACTCGCCGCTCAGGAAGTCGCCAGTTTACGTGCCCCAAAATCGCCCAGCAGTGCACACCACAGCTTGCAACATCACCCACTGCCACCCCGTCCCCGCGTCACCGTCGTCGTCACCATCACCTTGCCCATGCCTCGCTTGCTGCCGGGCTGCTGAAATCAGGTTTAAAATAATTGCGCTTGTCCGTCTCCCGGGAACAGAGCTTTAAAAGGAAAAGGGAGATTTGGGTGGGTTTTTTTCTTTTTTTTTTTTTTGGAAACTGTTGCTTTTTTCAGCACAACCCACCTTTTTTTTCTTTTTTTTTTTTCCTCTCTCTTTTTTTTCCATGAAGCGCCTCTATTTGTGCCGAGTCTTTTGACTCAATAGGAGAGGAATGCTGTTAATTCACACAAGTTGCATGTATAAATATATATCCAGAGCCCAAACTGGCCAAGGGGAGAAACCTGCGGGTCGTGTGAGCTGGGTCCAACAAACCCTTGTAGGGGATGGAGGGGACGATGGTGGCGGCGCTGCCGGGCCCCGGCTGGGCTTTATCTGATGAGCTGCCAAGGGCAGGGTGGGGATTGAAGAGGCTCAGCTGTTCCCAGCTCGGTAAGAGGATACCCCGGCCCCGGCACGGGCTGTTTTGTGGATATAACCAGGCAACAGCCGGCTCGGGTGTCGGTGGCTGGACCCCGACGCGCTCGCAGAGCCCGGCACACGTTGAGTCCGGCCGGCATGGAGAGACACTGCCGTCTGCAAACCAGCGTGGACTTTGCTCCAGTAAACAGAGCTGGCGGGGAGTTATCGGCGGCGCTGCTGGAGGGGAAAGCAAAAGGCAGGAGAGTGTTTGTGAGACAAAACGTTCCGGCTGTTGGAATAAATGGTGGTGGGTCCGGTGGCTGCCCTGCCTCGCCGCCGCAGCGTCCCCGGCAGTGGCTGAAGGGGGTTGTGGGTCACTTTGCCATCCCTTGGTTGACCTGGTGCTGGTGCTGCCGTCCCCCTTCCCGGTGGGTTTTTCCATCACACATGGCAGATGGGGCAGGGACAGAGCTGGCACCGCAGCCTTGCCACAGTGGCACCATCATCATGGCACGGCCACCCTGTCACCACCATGATGGTGTGACGGCTTCGGCCCCCCACAATCTTTAGGGACAGGTTTGAGGTACCAGGGATGCTCTCCCAAATTTGGAGGCTCTGGAAGCGCCGGCGGCACCGTGGGGCACCCAAACCCCAGCGCCGATGGGATTTAACGGCAGTGAACCCGCACGTCCCAGTGCAGTGTTTGCGGAGGGCGCGGGGGTCCGGCTGCGGCAGGGCGAGCGGTGCCAGATCCGGCCCCCGTGCGCAGGAGCTGCAATCTGATCTCAGGGGGAAAGTGTGATTCATTGCTGGAGCTGGGAGCGCTTCCAGGGATGGATCCTGGCTTGGAGGGTGGTGGCATCGTATGCCTGCTCCTGCCCCACCCTCACAAGGTGGCCCCTTCGCCCTGGGATGGTGAGGGGTCCCTGGATGAAGCCAAAGCAACCACGTCTGCGTGGGGATGGCACCCGGGGGCATTCGCGTGAGCCTGGGGGGATGGATGCCACCGGTCCTTTGGGAACAGCTTCACCTCCTGCCTCAGTTTCCCCAGGTGGGGGCTGGGGGGGCCCCCCTCGGTGTCTCAGTGGCGCAGGGGTGCCATGGGGGTGCCGCTGTGGGAGCTGGCACGGGGTGAGCACCGTGTCTGAGTCCCAGAACCTGGCACCTGGGGGCTCATCACACACTCACTAAGGAGATGTCGGACCCATCGCAAAACCCCTCGGGCAAAGAAGCGCAGGGCAGATCCTTGAGAGGGACACAAGGTCACCCAGCGGGACGGGAGCAGGAGGAAGGGGAGGAGGAGGAAGAGGAGTGCAGAGTGGGCATGTGCCCAGCTGGGGCGGAGATGAAAGCGGGAGCCCGAAGGCTCCGTCTGTGTCTGTCGCACAGGGACCTTGGGAGCTCCACAGGAATGGGGCCAGATCCTGCCCCCAGGCCACAGGCGCCGGCGGCTCCCGCTTATCTGGGTGCTGGGTCCCGCTCTGCCCGCGGCCAGGGGGGAGAAGGAAAGCGCCATTCCTGCTGTAGCTGCTCCCGAGGGAGACACCGGCCCATCCAGGGGAGTGGAGTGGGGGCGAGTGGGGGGTCCAGCTACAGGGACCGAGCACCGGAGCCCCCAGCAGTGTGCCCATTCCCACGTCATGCTCCGGTTTTATCTCTGCTCAGCCCAGATATTGGGCTTTAAACACCTGCAGACACCAGGCTTCAAACACTTGCCCAAGGCTGCCTGTCCCGGCAGCCCCGCGGCAGCCCCCGCCTGTGCCGCCACGGGCTTATGGGTGCCCCAAGCAGCGCTTGGCCACGGCTCCTGCGGTGCCCACCCCGGGGGGGGTGTGCCCGAGTGCGCTCAGCCTGCACGAACAGCCCCGTAACAAGCAGCCCCTGCAACAAGTGACCCCTCTTATTCCCAGCCCCGTGGGTTTGTGCGACGGAGCTGGCAGGGTCCAATGTAGCGGGGCCGGGCACCTTTGAAGCAACAGTGATGGACACGTGGTTTTGGGGATGTCCCCCTCTTCCCCCAGCTCTCTCCCGGAGCTGCCAGCCGTGCTCGGGCTGTGCCGGGGGATTTCACACCCCAGGTCTGGGGCTGCCACGTAGCACCAGGGCTGCTGCTCCATGGGGCGCTTACAGGGCAAATCAGCCGATGTGTCCATGACATCCCACCGGGCGCCGAGGCTGTGCCGACTGTCCCGTGAGCTTTCCCTTTGCATTGAATCCAGATACTGGCATGGGAGCAGGAGCTCCCCTGGATGGAGCCATCCCTTCCCAGTATGAGGAACCTGTGCAGGGAGCAACGGCTGCTCTTCATTGGTCACCCTCTCCGCGTACGCTGCACCCAAGCCATTTGCCTTCACTCTTCTGGTGACATTTATGGCCCAGGCGCCCTTTTATAAAACCCCTTTTTAAAACACTGAGGCAGCTTTGAGCATCGCAGCAACCCGTCCCTGTGTCCCAACGATCGCCAGCAGGGTCACTGCCGCACGAGCTCCGGCGCAGCGGGCTTTTCGCTGGGTTTTTCCATATCCTGGGGCAAGTGATGGGGAGCAGCGGCTCCGGCTCTGGCTCCCATCCCCGTGGAGGGGATTTGGAGTGAGCAGCTCCTTCTTGGGGACACAGCAGGGTGGGAAGCGGTGTCCATGGGGCTCGGCAGGGCCAGGGCGACTGCGTAAGGACCTTGTCCCAGCCACCCGTGAGCGCCGGAGGCGTTAATGAGTAATGAGGGAGCAGCCATCCCTCCTGCTGCCCGGCCAGGGGAGGGAAGTGGGGGCAGAGGACGGGCTGAGCACACCCCAATGTGCCGGTGGCACCGAGCTTCTGCCATCCCAGCATGAGGGGATGGAGCTTCGGTGGCCGCTGAAGCCCGTGATGCCGCAGGTGGTGGCCAATGTGAGACCCTTACGTGCCATTTGGGACGTCACTTCCCCAGGATGAGGCATGGGGGGGGGTCTCTGCCACTCTGCCTCCCCCCTGTGTGCCTCTGCCGTGGCTTCGCAGGGACTGAGCTCCAGCCGGCTCCTCTCCCTGTGAGGCGCCCGGCGTCCTTGTGACCATCTTGGCTGTGCACAGGGAAAATGAGTTATCCAGCTGGGTACCCCGGCAAACTGCTGGCGCTGGCGCTCTCTGGGGAGGGCGTGAGGCTTTCTGGGGCTCTGCACCAAGGGCTGGTGCTTTAGGGAGCCTCCGGACTGTCCCTCTCCGCCAGGAGCAGGACTGTAATGGAGGGAAAGCTGAGGATGACCTTCCTCTTCACCTTCCTCCTCTACTTTCCTCACTCATCTGAGGAGAGCTCTCCCCAGAGGGGAGGAGATATTCTCCCTCTCCCTGTGATTATCTGGACAATGCCCCGTAACTCTGCAAATATATTTTTCAAACTGGTTCTGCCGCCATCCAAGGAGGGGCAAGATGTGAAAATCAGGATCTTTTTTTTTGGAGGTTAATGACTCGGAAGCTGGAGCTGGCGGTGGAAAGTCAACACAAACGCCCTAATTGGGGATTAGCTTTTCCCCAGCGCAATTCTCCTCGACGTGGGTCAGAGAAGCCTCAGAGAGCAGCGGTGTGCTCGGCCCTCACCCAGGGAAGGATCCCTTCCCCTGGGATCATGGCGTGGGAGGGGGCAGGAAATCGATGCCCAAGTGTTTCAGCCCTCATTCCGGTCTTGAGTCAGGTTCAGGGGGGCGAAGGGAGGGGAATGAGAGGCAGAGACCCAACAGCACCGCGAGCCCCAGCCCTGCTGCAGGCATCGCCCAGGATTTGGGGTCACATCCCTGTCCCTTGTCACCGGTACCACCGAGCAGCAGCAGGATGCTCGGGGCTGCACAGCCCATGTGACATGTGGTGCCAGACCCAAATTCCACAGGAGACGGCAGCGCGCCAGGAAAGCCGTGGGATGGACAGGCTTCTTGCTTTGTAAATTCTTCTAGTCATTTCCAGCGGTTGGCGAACTCCCCCGGGCACGTGGCCAGGCCCTTGCGAGCCTCCGGGAAGGATGAGGCGTAAACTCAACCACGCAGCTTTTCATATCAGGAAACGCATCCGCACAGGGACGCAAACCCCACCAAGCTGAGAGAGTGGAAAAGTGGCAGAAACCACCTGTTTTCTTGCCAGGCTCGTGGCCCCCAGCTTTGCCGTTTGTCCTGCTACCGACCTGCTCACCGCCGGGATGCGGCACCGCTCCGGCCCAGGCTCCCGAGCCTCCTCTTGTCCCCCCGCAGCCGGATCCGCATGGCCACACTCCTGAGCAACTCAGGCTCCTAGGGAGTGGTGAAATCTTTTATCAGAGCGGCTGCCATTCCCGGGTGAGCTCCCAGGCGCGCTCCCGGCTGCGGGCAGAGGCTGGCAGAGCCACGTCAAGCGGATGAACTGCCCCCCCCCCGTGTCATTTCGTTTTCAAGGAGCTGATTTATGGTTAGCAGCCAGAAGCGGGGTGGCACAGGGGGGTTCGCCGGAGCGTGTTGGTGCCGTCAGGTTCGCGCAGGCTGATGGCTGTCTGGGGGCACCGTGTCTCCCCCGGCGCTGCCACCAGCGGCGACATGGCAAGTGTCACCCCCGGGCCCCTCAGGAGCCGCGGGGAGGGGGCAGGGGCAGGACGTGGCCGCGGGCCCTGGCTCCGCTG
>VXBO01011173.1:148349-170200 GCA_013400135.1 Rhinoptilus africanus | reverse complement strand
TATGGTGGTGGCCATGGGGGCTATGGTGGCCATGGGGGCTATGGTGGCCATGGGGGCTGTGGTGCCCCTGCTGCGGCAGCCGTGGCAGCAGGCCGGATCCGGCAGTCCCCGGCGCAATCTTGCCCCTGCCCCGAGGGCTGGTGCCGGTTCACTGCGTAGGTTCTCTCTCCGCTGAGTCAGAAGGTCACTGGGGCTGAGGGAAACCGGGAGGGAAGCCAGCCGCTGCCTCCTCCTCCTCCTCCTCCTCCTCCTCCTGGGCAGGGTGTTTGCGTGCTCCAGGTGTGGCCCTTCCTGTCCTAGATATGGCCCTCGCCCTGGACGGTTTGCGGGGTGCTGCCTCCATTGCCCAGCCGCATCCCTGCCACCGTGACCAGGACAATCCTGCCGCGGAAGGTGCCCCGTGTGGGTGCCTTCTCTTCGCTGCCCCAGGGCCAGGTTACAGGGATCTGTGGGCTCAGCCCGGCCTCCCATGGGCCGGGACCTGCAGCAGGGCGATGGGTGGTGGCGTGTCTCGTCACGCTCGCCTCCTCGGCAGGGTTGTTTTCCAGTGGTAGGTGTCCCAGCGAGGCAGGAGTCGCTGGAGGTATCACCCCATGCAGCAGGGAAGTGCTCAGCCTCTCCCGCCCCGTGCGATCGGGGACACTGTCTGCGTCACACCACTGCCCTCCCCGCAGGGCACCTCCGCGGGGACGTCACCGCGCTCTTGCCAAGGGAGAAGCCGATGCTGTGGCACCCAAACGCAGCCGGATGCCGTTGACTGGGACTTTCTTCCCTGATTTGCCCTGGGGAGTGATTTTCCCGGCATCCAGCACTGCATGCAGGCACGTTTACTGCTTGCAGAAGCGCAGGGAGGTCTGTGATAGGAGAGGAGCGGCTGTGGAAAGGCAGAAGGGTCTCGGGAAGAGGCTGAGCCCTCTGCTGAGCCGGTCCTTTGGATGCTGCCAGTGCCTCCCTTCTGGCCCGCTGCGCGCGGCCGCCGCCGCCACGGCCCGGCGCTGAAACCTGAGCAGAAAAAATGAGATGTGCCGGAGCATGTGATGTTCCTCTTTGCAGCGCAGAAATGCCCCCTGCAGCTCTGCCAGCCCTCTTCTTCTTCTTTTTTTTTTTTTTTTTTTCCCTGGAGTTGTAACATTCACCAGTAAAATCCTCGAAATGCGAACTCACTGCCCACCAGGGTCGCAGCTTGGGGACCCCCAGCCTGCTTGCCACGCTGTTCGCCATGAGCACACCCTGCTGAAGCGGTGTGTCCGCCCTCACTGCGCTGCCGTTCCATTAGATATCCCTGTGTCTGGGATGCTGCTGGGAGCGCCTGCCTGCCCGTGGTCCATGCTGGTGATGGAGGGGCTGCGTGGTGCCACAGCTGGCCCCGGGGCTGCGGGACCCTTCCCCTGTGCCGGCCACGGTGCTGGCATCCCGCGGCATCCCCCTTGGTGTGCGCCGAGCCAGGAGGTGCTGACATTCCACCGTGTCGCCACTTGCTTGGCGGGAAGCAGCAGGGATGCGCCATGGTTGCAGATTGCGTGCGTGATTGAATCAGCCTCTCCGTGTGCTTCCAGCCTGCCGAGCGCGCCGGGGCCCCACCCGGCTTAACCGCCTCCGGCCCGGCTGCGGGCACAAGCATCCTCTGGGATACCAGCATCCTTCCCCGCGAGATGGGGGATAACGCTTCCCTGTGTGATGGGGGTTGGGGTGCCTCGAGTGGCAGTTTGGGCTGGGCTGTGGAGATGGAAGGAGTGGTGGCTCCGGCAGCACCGAGTGCTGGCTGCTTCCCGAGGGAGGCTGCAGAGCTGTGTGCTGGAGCTGGTGGTGTCGTCTGCCGTGTTGGGAAGCTCTGACCTGCCCGAAGGCTGCCTCGGCCTCGCTGCCGACACCATGAGCCAGCCGGGCTCTGTCCCAGCCTGGGAATCTTTCCAAACATCAGCTGGGAGCTGTGGGAGGGGGAAAGGGGAGAGATTCTGCAGTTCCCTGTAGACTCTGGGTGCCCTCAGCTTTCCCCCTGTGTCTGACCTGGTCCATCCCGCTGTTCCCACAGGTGACTTTGGTCATGGAGAGGGGACAGGGCATGTCCCACCATCCCGGGGGCATCCTGGCTGCAGGAAAGCGGGAAGGGGCTGTGCAGGGGCTTGGGGTGGCTCTGGGGAAGGGAGGGAGAGAGGAAAGCCATCTCGGGAGACACGGATCAGGACTCATTCCTTAGCCTGGACATCTGCCTGTTCCCGACCTGGGTGTTGGCAGGGTGGGAATCGCTCAGTACTGAAACCATGGGAGCAGGAGGATGAAAGCATTTCCACTTTGGATCAAACCCATGTGTCCGTCTAATCAGAGATGCCATCTCTGGCCGCTCAAACAGCTGAGCTGCGTAGAGGAGAGATGCACTAATCCTGCTCATGAGCGAGTTTCGGGCCACCTCTCCGGGGGGGAACACCAGCGGCTTTATGCTGAGCAGGGGGCGGCTCCATCCCAGCTGGAAGCTGGGTCCTCTCCCATTTCCCAGCTGGATGCTCTGCCCTGTTTGGGCGTATGGGCCCCGCTAGCTGCACCATCCCCTTTTTGTGCCGGTGCAACTCTTTGCCGCAGGATAATTCCTGCTGCGAGCTGTAATGCCTTGTCCCTGCGCGGTGGCTGCCAGGGCGCTGCCAGCCCCAGGCTGTTTTACCTGTACACAGCCCCCCTGCTCCCAGCACCTCCATGGCCTGTCCCCACGGTATCCCAGCACCTCGACCTTCACAGCGTGTTTATTTCCACAGTAACCATTGGAGGCTGGGGAGTGATTAACCCCTGGGATGGGAAGCGAGGTGGGGAGAGGGGGCAGGCTACGCTGAGGGTCTGATGCAGAGCAAGGAACTGGGCTCCATTTGCTCTGTGGCTGCTTTTTCTTGGGAGCAAGAAAGCCGAAAGCTTTTCCTTCTCCTTCTGCAGCCCCCGGGGTGAAGGCAGCCCGTTAACCCTCGGCGGCACGGCAGCAGCCAACCTGCTCCTGCTCCCCGTGTGCCTGCTTATGGAGTCCCGCTCCCTGTGGGCGGTTTTAGTCCATTTTTTGGCTACGGCTTTATCCAGGTTTCGCAATATTCTTCTTAATTCTCTGATGAAGTAAAGGAATCGATGTTCCAGAAATATTAAATTAGGGTTGGCTCTTTTTCCCCCTTTGATGCCAGCTTAGTCCAGCAGCAGCAGATTTCCTGACTTGGGGGGGCGTGGGGGGGTCACTGTGATGTTAAAATCACGCTTTAAATGTGTGCAGTGGGTTCCTAATGTGAGCCAGGGCTGGTTGAAAACCCTGTGGGGTGAGCAGCGAGTGGCCGGGGCTGGGCTGCGGTGGGACCGTGCTGGTGGCACTGGGCTCGATGCCATGGGGTGGGGGGGCTGCACCCGAGTCCTCGAGGCCATGTGGGGCTGGGCTGTCCCCGCACGTTTCTCTGATAACGACCGAGGTGGGAAATCTCCCTGGAAGCTTGATTTCCCCCATCCTCTGCTGCAGCGCGGCGCGTGGTTTGGTGTAAACACAGGCTTTGGGTGTTAGCTTGAGCTTCTGGAGCCGGAGGGGGGAGCAGAGGGGTGGGCACCGCCGCCCCCGCGCCACCCGCACCCCGGGATTGTCCCCCCGACGCGTGTGCGGGAGCGAATCTGTTAAACTGCGGGAGGCAAAGAGCGACACTTCAGAAAATGTGAGCAGCAGGAATCCCCTGGCTGGCCTGAGCTGGCAACGCGGAGCGGCCCCGCGAACAAAGAGAGGTGTGTCTGCAACCACAGCTATTCCACCTGGAGACAACTGGAAGAATTACTCTTGCAAATAACGTTCCATAAGATCCGATAAAACTATTTCACCGGAGTCATATTTCTCTTTAGAAGGAAGGTCTTATTTCATAAGACAATATCATCATTGACTTTGACTCCGGCAGCGATGGGAACGTAAGCCGTTGGAAGGTGAAGAGCTGGGCAACGATGAAGTGAAAAAGCATTTCCCTGCCAAGCGGGAGCCGGGGCCCTGGGCTGGTCCCCACGGATCCCTCTGGATAAAAAAACACCTTACCGGGAGCAGGGAGCTGAGCTCCCTCCGCTTCTGCGGGCTGGGGCTGTCATCGGCAGAGCCGGCCTTCACTCCAGCTCGAGCAGGAAATCATTTGGAAGCTTTCTGGTTATGCATTTCTGTTAATGATTGGGGATCTCAAGTGGGGTTTTTGTGTTACCTTTGCCTCGCTGAGCTTTACTTCCCCGTGAAGGGAGCAAGGGCTGAATTCCTTTCTCGTTCAGGCAGCTTGACTCCGTGTTTGCTCGGCAAAGGGATCAGGTTTAGAAAACACCACGAGGGACGGATAAAACACCAGGAGGGACAGATCCTTCCCCCGTGCCAGTGCAGAGGGGTCAGAGAATCTTGGAATCACAGAACCGCCTTGGTTGGAAGGGACTTTCCAGATCATTGAGTCCAACCATCAACCCAACTCTGACAAAAACCGTCACTAAACCCTATCTCTAAGCACCACGTTTACCCGTCTTTTAAACGCCTCCAGGGATGGTGCCTCAACCCCTTCCCTGGGCAGCCTGTTCCAATGCTCAGTAACCCTTTCAGTGTAAAAATTTCTCCTAATATCTAGTCTAAACCTGGACCCCGCTGCCCCACGCCTGGGTTGCCCAGTCTGACCGAGGGAGCGTGTGACGGCGGGACGATCAACGTGCTGGAAGCAAGTCACGCCGTGGGGACAAGATCTCTGTCTCGTGAGCAGCTTCCTCCTTCTCTGAGCTCCTTGCTGTTATCAGAGTCCTCTCAGTGGATAAAACCGGAGGTTTCTGCCCCGGAGAGTACTGGATAAGCATCTCTTGCCCCCAGTTCCCCATTCTCCCTGGCTGCTCCACAGCTGGGTTTTGTAGCATTCCCACTGCGCTGGGAATTGCGTGCCGGGGAAGATGCAAATGCTTCCCCTCCCCTGACATGCTTTCCAAGCGGATTTCTGGGTGCAGCAGTTTAAACCCAACCCTGGGATGAAGGATGGGGCTGTCCCTGCAGCCTGTTGGCGTGTTTCAGAGGGGTCTGTGTGCCCGGGCAGTGGTGCGGGGCAGCAGGGTCTGTGGGGATGCTGGAGCTGCCCGCGCTGCTCTCGGCGCCCCCAGCTCTGAAACAAGGCACCCGGGAGGAGCTGGGTTGCCCCGTGGCTGTGAGTTACCCCGTTATCCCCTTGATGTTTGTGGCTGGGTTCCCGGGGCTCAGCNCAGTAACCCTTTCAGTGTAAAAATTTCTCCTAATATCTAGTCTAAACCTGGACCCCGCTGCCCCACGCCTGGGTTGCCCAGTCTGACCGAGGGAGCGTGTGACGGCAGGACGATCAACGTCCCCCTCGGAGCCCCCTCGGCACCTCCAAGGCTGTGGGTTGCTGCGGCGGGGGCCGGTGAAGCTTTGGTGCCGGCGGTGGCCGCGTTTGCGAGGCAGGTGCTGTGACGGAGGGTGTCTGTTTTGGGAGCCGAGGGGGAAGTGTCTCACTGTATCTGGGGCAGCCGCAGGCTCCGGCCTCACCTTTTCTCGCAGGGAAAGCATAAGTGCTTCACTGGGAAAGCTGGTGTGTAGGGCACGGAGGAGCCCCCTGCGACACCGGGGAAGGGGACTGAGTGGCACGGGGGGGTCCGTGCACCCTGTTTTGGAGTTGCTGCGAGGGGATGTGTGTCCTGGCGGGGTCCGGAAGGTGCTGGGCAGCGGGAGGAAGCCCTGTCCCGGGCTGGAGATGCCCCCGGCCGACCCTGCTCCTGCAGCCTGGGGGAAAAGTCATCTCCCGAGTCACCAGGCAGAGACCTTTGCCTCTGCTGCACTTGTGGCCATGTCCATGTTTAATCCCATCTGCCCCGCGATGGAAAGGCTGTGCCTTGATCTGGGTACAGCTGGTAACAGGAAACAGGGAATAGTTTCCCACTGGATCCCCCGTTCCCTTAACAACTCCGGCAGCAGATGCACGGGGACACGGGTGCAGCCGCCCTGGTGCCAGGCACCCTCTGTGGCACAAGGCAGTGGACAAAAGGCCACCAAAGGTGCCTTTTGGGCAGCAAACCAAGCCGGTGAGAAACTGAACCATCACTGTTTCCGTTGTGGAGAAGGAGGCTGAAGTCCAAAGATTAATGTATTACTGCTCACCTTGGGAGGTCAGGACAGAGCTGCCAGCTGATTTGTAGTTTATTTTTATTTTTTGCATCATCTCCCCAGTTTTGTGCCTTTCCCACAAACCCCTCCTTCCTATTTACCCCAGCCTTTGGTGAATCACCTAAGGAACATAAACACTGCCAGCAGGAATTGCCCACCGCCTGGCGGGCTGACCCCTCCCTGCCCTCCCAGCATTTAATGCTCTAATTAAAAATCAGGAGGGAAAGCTGGGCCAGGCTGGTGGATGTGTTTCACAAGCAGCAATGGCAGGGCTTTTCCGTGGGCAGCTGGGGGAGCGTCGAGCTGCCCTTCCCCTGCCAGCCCCAGCCTGCTCCCAGCTTGCAAAACCCCGCTGGAGCGGGGAGAAGCCGGGGTGCAGCCGGGGAGGGCACGGGAAGGATGTGCCAGCGGTGTGAGCCGACACGGATGCAGATGTCCTCCTGGCTCGCCCGCCTGCGGCTTGGCCCTGGGACAGGAGTGACCGTGGAGAGGGCGGCGGGAGTTTAACATCCACCTCCGGGCGTGTGGGTGCTCGCCCTGAGGTTGGGCAACAGCCGGACCCAGCCCATGTCCTCGGGGTTGTGTAAATCCTGTTCCAGGCTTGGCTGGGGTGTCCGCAGGGGGCTGGGACCCCCAAAACCCGCGGGGGGGGGATCGTATCCTCAGCTGTGGGAGCTGCGCTCAGGGACAGGCAGAGATGGAGGCTGCTCGGTGGAGCGTGGCAAACTCCTGGGGAGGTGGGAGCGGGGAGGAAGGCGAGCGCCGTCCCCCAGCGCGTCCCCGTGTTTGGGGACATTTGGGAACTGGGGTTCTCCCTTTTCCCGCTCGGCCTGGCTGCGGCACCCACGCGTCGCTGCTGGGAGGGTGCCCTGGGATCCGGCGGGTGATCCCGGCAGGCCCCTCCTCTCTGCCTGTACCATTGGCTCCGCACAGCCGCCTGCCAGCGCTGAGCTCCGCCGGAGCCGGAGGGATGGGAGCCGGTGGCTGAGAGCCCTCGTCTCCTGCAGCCGCCGCGGCCACGCCGGAGCCCGCTCGGCTCCGCCATGTAGCGTCCCGGTTTCCTCCACCCGGCTGCGGTGGAGGGCGAGAGCGGCCTCATGGGCAACGCGCACCGCAAGAGGAGCCCAGCGGGCGTCAAGGCCGGCTCCTCCTGGCCCTTTGGCCGCGCCGGGAAGCCCAGGGCAGGTAGGATGGGGCTACCTGGGGAGGGGCTGCGGAGGGTCCCGGCTCGGCGCCTTTTGGGGGGGAAAAAGCGCCAGGAAAGTTGGCTGCCTCTGCTTTGCCCACCCCGGTGTGGGGCTGGGCAGGACCTGAGCCACCGCGGCCTGTGGCTTCGCTCTCCCTGCCCTCCCCGTTTTGGGGGGGCGGCAGGATCAGGCCCTCTGATCCCAGGTGCTGGAGCAGGGGAAGAGGCTCCGGCTGCGTGCAGGGGCTGCGCCGACATGCCAGGGATCAGCCGTCGGCTTGCCTGCGCTATCAGAGACGGGGATCGTCCGCTGAATTAGTTACCGATTTGTTTTTCTAAGTGGTGTCCCAGCAGTGTCACCTTCCTCCCTGGTCTCTGCTCCCGTCCCGTGCCTCGGTTTCCCTAGCTGCGCCCCGGGGATGTGGGAGTGTTTGCCGAGAGCACTGGGCTGCTCCCCCCTGCATCCATCCTGCGCTGTGCGTGTCTGTCTGTCCATCCACGCACCGATTGCTCCTCTTCTTTGTGCTCCAGGGACGCAGTGAAAAGCCTGGGAGGAGGCAGGGGGCAGGGGGAACTCTTTTCTGCGAGGAAGAGGAGGAGGGAAAAGTGACCCATGCCAGCCTGGACCCATGGATTGAACTATCAGCCCCGTGGGGTGCCCGGTCCCGGTGAGCTCCCTCCGCCGTTCCTCTGTCAGAGCCGGGTGGTGAGAGCAGGGAAGGTCTCCCGCAGTAACATCCTCCCGATCCTGGGGCTGCCGATTTCCCCACTGTCGTTAAACTGTCCCTGTGTCCCCAACCCGGCTTGAGTCAGGGAGGGGAAATGACAGGCACATGGGAAGGGGTCCAGGGTCAGTAGGATTGGGGAAGGCGGGTCCAAGGTGGTGGGAATTGGGCAGGGATTCCCAAGGATCCCCCAGGGATCATGGGATCCCCAGCCCCACTGTCCGTCCCGCCCTTGGCTGCTCCATTTCCCTTGGCCTTTACAGTCAGCAGCTGCCCCAGTGCGGTGAGCCGAGCTGTCCGTGGGGTAAACAGGGTCTGGAGTCAACCCCTGGTGGGCCTGGGGAGCACCATCCCAAGTAAAACTGGCCCAGAGAGGGGGAGAACAGGATGGGGAGACCCTGCGGGCTCACGGGGAGAGAGTGCCGTAATGCCCCAGCCGATGGCATCCGCTCAGCGCCTGGGGAAACTGAGGCAGGAGTGGTTACAGCAGTTGCCCATGGCTCTGCAGGGATGGCATCTCCTCCACCGCAGTCTCTCCGCTGCCCCTCTCCCCTCACCGCCTGTCTGCAGGTTCCACTCTGCCAAAGTCATCCTCTGGTTGTGGTCTCCACACGGGAATGGCTGGGTGCCACTGGCCAACCTGTGCAGTAGATGGGCTCCTGCTTTTCTCCGGCTCTGCGCGACGCCATCCCTTTGCCTCTGCCCTGAGCCACAGGGTGCAGGTGATGGGGTGAGCCTTCTCCCGGGGAGAGGTGGTCTGGGGGCTCGCGGGAGCATCCCTGGCGCAGTCCTCGCCCTTTCCTTGTGCCGTCCCCCTCCAGACCTCCATCTCCTCTCCACACCCCTGCCAGGCTTGGGTGCCCCTTGCCAGTCCCTGGGGCTGCCGTGGGATGCGTGTTACCGCTGCTGCCCTTCCCCAGGGCTGGCCGGGGGAGGACCTGCCCTGTTTCGGATGCCCTGAAATGGGTGCAATGTGGGATGCTGCGATACAGCCGGGGCAGATCCTGCGAGGCGAGGGCTGGTGCTGGGGCCGAAGGCCATGGGGATGGAAGGTGCTGAGAAAACATGGTGCGAGTTGTGTTTGTTCTCTGCGGCAGCTCCATGGCAACGGTGCGGCGGCCACAAAGCAAAAGAATTTGCATTGTGTCGCTTCAGCATTTCGTAGGGCGCAGCCGGGATCATGGGCTGGGGGCAGGGTGTGCTGGCACCTGCCCCACGGGCCCCGCGGTTGCTCATCCCCCCTCCACGCCCCTCACCGAGACCCTGGGAGATTATGGATTTTGGGTCGGGGGCCAATTGCATCTTGTGGGCAACTGGACCAGTATCCCCCAGTTCCCATCTCCCCATCAGGAGCAGCGGTTTAGTGCCGGCAAGTCAGACCCGGGCAGGCACCGGGAGCTGCCTTTGTGCGTCTTCCCTGCGAGGGGCGGAATGGGCACCCGCCGCCTTTTGATCCTGGAGGGCAGAGCAGCGGTACCCAGGGACGGGCTGGCCGGGCAGGCTGCCCTCGGGAGCATGGCTGAGGGCTGCCTGCATCGCTCGACCCGCTGCGGGCAGCTGCCTGCAACCTGCTCCCTGCCGCCTCCCTCTCCGGCTGGGGCTCCCCACCCTGCGCCTCCTGTCCCAAACCCTCCCGTCCCCGAGGCGGAGCGGGGCCTGCCGTGCTCTGGGTTTCATCCCCTGCCTCTCCTTCCCGGGGCTCATCTCCGGCCGGAGCAGGCGGGGAAGGTCCTTGAGCACCAGGGAGACCGAAGCCTCTTATCGCCCCCTTATCGGGACGCCCTGTGGAGTCAGGGTGGAGGAACGTGGCGGCCGGCCAGACTGCGCCCCGCGGGGCCGGCGGGGATGCGGCTGCAGCCAACGTGGGGTCCCCTGGCACCCACCCCCCCGTCGGCGGGTGCTGGGGCAAATCCTCGGGGGCGGCAGGTTTGGGGCGAGGGGTGACCCGTGGCGGCGAGGCTCCCCGGCGGCGAGCGGTGGTGCCTGCTCTTGCTGCACAACTCCAGGGTGGGCTGAGCAGCGCTGGGCGTCTTTTCTCTCCTTCGCAGCTGCTCTTCATGCCAGACCCACGCTGGGCCGGCTCCGCAAACAGCCGGGGAGCAGATAAGGGCAGGGGCCCGCCCTGGCGGGGGACGTGCCAAGATTTACACAGGCACTTTCTCCCGGCACCGCCAGCCCGGCACACCGGCACGCTGGACTTGCCTGTCGGCATCCCGCTGGTGGCTGAGAGGGCTGAGCCCTTCCTGGTGCTCCCTCCTGCTCCTGGAGCAGTGCCGGAGCAGGGGAGGAGGTGATCTGCGGGTGTCCCGGGCAGGCAGCTGCCTCCAGCGCTCGGCTCCGACATGCCGTGCCGTGCCCGCTTGGCGGCTGCCCTATCCCCAAGAGGCAGGGACGGGACCTGCCATTCTGCTGCTGGTTGTCCCCCCAGCTCCACTTTGGTGGCAGCCCCAGCCCTGTCTGACAGCTCCTCTCCCATCTCCTCCCCTGATCCCGCATTGCCAGCTCCGTCTACATCCCCGCTGGAGGATCGGCAGCTCTTCAGCGCTTCCTCGCCGGTGCTGCCGAGCGAGGGCTCCGCGGGCAGGAGCAGGGTTGGGTGCTGCCTGCAGGACGGTGGATCCGTGCACGGAAGAAAACCTGCAAGGTCTTGTCCCTAATCCATCTCCTGGATTTGCTCTTGCGTGCAGCCAGGTACCTGCTGTGACAGGCACGGCTGCCATTTCCCGAGCACCCTGGGTACCCTGCGAACACACTGGGCATGACGGCACGCGCCGTGGGGGTGCAGCCAGCTCTGAGCACCGCGGCAGGGAAGGGCGCAGGCGCCGCGGCCGCAGCGTGTGTGGGAGGAGAGGACAGCGAGGGAAGGTGAAGCAGGGCTGTAATAAACCTGTGGACTTTGGCATAGCTCCGGGCAGGGAGGAGGTGCCGGTGGCTCGTCCCCGGCCACGCGTGCCGTCGGCGTTGCCTCCACGGCCCTGCGTGGCTCTCGAGACTTTGCCCGTCGCCCTCTCTCGCCCTGTGCTCCCCGTCTGGGCTGTTCCTGCCCGGATCCGGCTCCTGGCCCGGGGAAGGCTTATTTACCTTCAAACCTGTTTGGTGGCTTCTCCAGGGAAGGGACGGGTCGGCTGCGGGGTGGGGATGTGGTGGGATGGAGGCTCACCTGGCTGGAGCAGGGGCCGGGAGTGGGGCACAATGGGGCACCAGGGTGGTCCTGCCTTCCTCCGCAGTGCCGGGACCCCTGCCACGAGCTGCTGCCAGACCCTCGCCCTGGGGCCCGAGGTCACGCACGGTTGGGAACGGCAGATGTCCCGTGTCACCACGCGGGCATGCGTGGGGCAGCAGCACAGTCAGGGCCAAGCTGGCTCCGGCACAGCCCCATTGCAGAGCCGGGCGGGCTCCTGCCATGGGAGCTGCCACCGCTGGAGGTGGCTGGCCGGGCGACGCTCTCCTCCGAGCGGGGTTTCACCCCACACTGGCTCTTTTGCCGCGGCCCGTTGGCTCGCAGGGCAATGCCGGGCAATTTTCTGCACTATGATTTAAAGGAAGAAACCGACTTGAGTTTGTTTTCCTGTTTGAAATTAATTTTATTCCTGCCTCTGCATGGGATGATGTTTGAGAGTCGAGCCAGCAGTGGAGGTTGGGTCATGTTTATTTGCTTTGTGGAGATGTTTTCCTGGCCGAAGCAGCAGCCCCCAGTGAGCTAAGGGCGGGCTGCAGCCCCTGGGCTGGCAGCAGGGGGCTGTGTGGTCGGAGCCACGGTAAATATTATTGTGCTCTTATCCTGCATGGAGAGAGCAAAATCCCGTGGTGCGTCCAGGGCACGGATCCTGTGCAAAGACAAGGAAATGGGGAGTGAGGGTGGCGGGGCTGGTTGCCTCCATCAGGGTGACAGGCCACCCAGCCTCCCTTCCTAGCCAAAGACCAGGGAGCAGAGGCAGAGTGGGGGAGCACAGGGGGGTGCCAGGTCCCACCTGGGACCACGGAGCTGGAGGTGATGGGCTCAGGGGAAAGATAAACGGGCTTGAGTTCAGGGAGATGCCAGCAGAGCTGCCTGTGCCATCCTGCCAGCCGGGGAACCGCTGGCCGTGCTGCAGTGGGAGAGGCCGATTCCGAGGGAGCGGAGGGGCTGGATGCTGGAGCAGAGCATGGGGGCTCTCATGGCCGTGGTGGGGTCCACGTGCTGGCTGTTCCCGGGGGCTCTCAGCGCTGGGGTTCGTGGTGCACCCCATTGGCGTTATCCATGCTTATGGCATCCGCAGGCAAGTGCCGCTTTGCCCCAGCTCCAGCCTGGCGAGCAGAGTGGTCCCCGAGCCCTGGGGCACGCCTGGACCGTGCTGGCCCACACCTGGGAGCAGCGTGGTGGGGAGGAGCCCCAAAGCGGTGGGAGACCATCGACCCTGTGGGGCAGGGGTTCTTCTCGCTGCCTTCTGCACTGTCCCGGCTGCTGGGAGAAGGGAGCCGAGGTCTCCATCCCACGGGCAGGCAGGTTCTCCTGCCCTTCCTCCCCTGGGGACCTTGCAGCCCCCTTCCCTCCCCTCACCTGCCAGCCCCCCCCCTCCTCCCCATTTTTCTGGGGTGAGTCACTGGTGGTGGAGCTGCGCTGCCTGTTCCCTGCCTCCCGCCGCGGGACCCGCTGCTGCGCAGGGAGAAGGCAAGTCGGGGCAGTGCCGTTGCAGGCAGAGATGGATGTTTGCAGCTGAGTCCGGCCAAACCTGCTGCTTGCAGGAGGCACAGGCCTGGCGAGGAGGGGGACAGGAGCCAGGATTTCCTCCTCCGGCTCTCCCTGTGGGAAGAACAGCATCGTGGCTAAGCCAGCTCCAGGAGGGAGCTGGGATGGCACTGTATCCTTCTTCCAGCATCGCTGGTCCAGGGCTGTATGGCCCCAGCCACGTTACTTTGGGGTCTCAGCTCCGGTTTCTCCCTTATGCAGCTCCTCCCATTCCCATCCCGGTGCCTTCCAGCTCTCTCTGCCGGAGCAGGCAGAGCTGAAGGCATGATGCCCATGGTCCCCTGCCCCTTCCTATCACTTTGCCTTGCTGTGAGGATGCTTTGCTCCCTCCGGACCATCCCTGGCACCGGTGGTGGTAGATACCAGCTCTGAGGCAGGGAGGCCATCCTTGAGAGTGTTCCCTGCCCCAAGAGGCCTCTGGCTCCTTCTCTGGGAGGATCCTGCTGCCACGTGCAGCCGAGGCACGTGTGTCAGATCAGCGCCGCTGAGCCTGGAGGGGACGGGGTGATCCAGGGCGCGTCGCAAGGAATGCAACGAGGGACGGGACGCCAGCTCCAAGCGGGCATGTTGCTACCAGCATCGGCTGCAGCTGCGGCGGCTTCCTCAGCCCGTCAAGGTCTGCAGCCTCCGCTGCAGGATCAGGCCACTCTCCCTCCTGGCTTCCTCCCTTTTCCAGTCCCTTTTGCGTGAGGTTTCGGCGTGCGTTGGCAGAGCCGGGGCGAGGCCGGCTGGGCGAGGAGGGACGTGGTAGCGAAGGTCGCAGGGAGTGGGAGGAGAAGCGGAGGCTGCTCTTCACACGCCACCGCGCTCCCCAGCGTCAGCCCTTGGCACAAGGCTGCTCCGCGTCCGGGCTCCTGCTCCGGCTGGGCGGTGGCTGCCGTGTCCTGCCCGGATTATCCTTGGGGTGATTGCAGCCAGCGATGCTGAGCTCCTCCCGCCCCAAGCCGCAGCGGTATCACTCTCGTCAGGGGGGCACGTGTCTCCATCAGCAAGGGACAGTCTCAAGACCCTTTGGATCTGTCTCCTGGCACCTGGGAATGTCCTCACAGCTGCGGGCAGCAACTTCCATGTGTGCTGCCATCAGCTGTGAACTCAGCTCTGCCTGGTCCCTGGACCGGCAGTGCAGGGTGGGACTGTCCCCCTTTACCCAGCTCTCAGAGCTGCTGGTGCTGTGCCGGGGGGTCCCAAGTGCACCCCGTCCATACAGGCAAAGCTGGACACGCCATCCCAGAGGGATGGACCCTGCGTCACTCTTGTCTGCGTTTGCCCACCATCGCCCTGGCCCTCGCTGGGGCTCGTGACGGGCTGCCCGGAGAGGAGAGGGCAGCGTTCAGCGCAGCACGTGGCTGCCCGCTTTGTGCATCCTCAGCCCTTTGATTATGTCCCTTTTCCACTCGCACTGTGAAAAGAGCTGGGGAGCGTCTGCCTGCGGCCGCCGGCACCTTCTGGGTGAGCGTGTGGGCAGCGGGGACGACCCTGCTGGGTTGTGCATAGCGGGGGCTGCAGGGCTGTGACGGGCATGCCGGGGGAGAAATCCTCCCTGAGCCCAGAGGTGCCCTTTGCAAGGTCAGACCGTCCCTTGGGCTGCACGATCAATGCCTGGGGTCTGGTGGGGACCTCACTGCTTTGGGTGACGCTGCTCCGTCTACAGCCAAACCTCTGTCGTGCGGCAATAAACCCTGCGCGCAGCCCGCAGGGAGCTGGCAGGGCAGGGGAAGGAGGGTTTGACACGTGGGCTCCTGGCTGGCACGAGGACAGTCCTGCCTGATGGGTAAATACTGGGAACTCTTTGCCTTTTGGGGCCAAACACCTGGAGCTGGGAGGGATGAGGTGCTGGGCACCCGGGGCTGATGGACAGGGCAGATTCCTCTTTGCGTTGCGCAGCACCGCCTGCAGTGGGGGTGGGTGGCCGTCAGAGCCACAGTCTGTGCCGCTGCCTGCCCACCCGGCAGTTCTGCCCCTGCCTTCACATGCCCCCGCACCAGCAGCTGGAGCTACTGGTTAGACTGGTCCAAGACCTCATTCTCCCCCAGTGCCACCAGCTCTCGTGACCGTGACGTAGCCGTGCTGGACGCCCAGTCCCCAAGGACAAACCCTTTGCCCCGTGATGGCTCGTGTCCTCGCACTGCGGTCTGAGCCGTGCCTGGAGCAGGGCTCTCCCTGGCAGGGATGGGGAGACCACGGTGGGCGACGGGTCCAGGGGGCACTGGGCATGGACAAGGAGGGGGAATGCCAGCACATCCCAAGGGACAGTGCCGGCTGGAGGAAAAGCCTCCCACCTCCTCCCAGTTGGATGCACTGTTGTGGAAGCGAGCAACTGGTTTGCAGGGATGCTGCGCCCAACGGGGAGCAAGTGAGGAGGGTCCCGGGGGGCATCCCAGGGATGCAAGAGGGAGGAGTTGGGGAAATCCCAGCCCTGAGCCCAACAGGATGGATCCCTGCCAGCCATGCTGTGCGTGGGAGGAGGGGGGAGGGCCGGGGGCGAGCAGGGAGGCCAGAGGAGGGCCCCCCCTGCTCTCCTCCTCCCGTGACTGAGGAGTGGGGTGGGTGCAGCTGGGACTGTCCCCTCCTGCCACCGCGCAGCCGTCCCCAGGGTCAGGCATCTGCGCCGGAGCCTCCTCGCCCTGCTGAGCATCCTCCCGCCGCGCGGATGAGGATGCAGAGAGTGAGCTGGGGGCTGCCGGCATCCTCCTCGCTGCCTCACGGCCGGGCGAGAGCCGCCCCGGCACAATAGGCAGAGCCTCTGTGGGGGGCGGCGGAGCCCCCGCGGGGACCAACGGAGCCCCCGTGAGGACCAGACCTGCTCCCCGTCCATCATGGTGGTTTTCATGGGCAGGAACCTCTCCTCGCTTCTGGCTTTCTTCAAGAAGAAGGGTGAGTGAGCGGGAGGGAGGGAGCAGCGCCTTGTCCTTACACAACCCCTGCCCGCCAGGACCCCCGCCTGCCCCGCATCGGGCGCTCGCCCTCGGGCAGGGGGCAGGGGGCTGCCCCCCCAGGGGGAGGGCAGGGAAGGTCACCCCGGCCCCAGCCTCATCCACCGGGAATAAATCACTGCAGTCCTCTTGGTGGAAGGCGGCTCTGAGCGTGCTGGCGGGGGGGAGGACATTGTGCGAGGGGCTGCCAAAATTGTCTGAGAAAAGGACTTAGGGGAAGGGGGACACGATGGCGGGAGGGCTGTGGGTGTCCTGTGTCCCCTGCGGGGACCCTGCCCCAGCACAGGGGTCCCCTGCACCACGACCTGTTCCCCCGGCCTGGCCGTGCCCCCGGTGCCCGCGGTGCCCGCTCGCTGTGCCGGCGGAGGCCGAGGCCGGCGTGGCGTGGCGGCATGGCGCGGCAGGGCCGGCCGGCTCCATTGTTCAGGGCCTGCTCCTTTGTGCGGTGGAGCCGGAGCGCGGCCGCCTCGCTGCCCGGCCGGGCTGCCCGGGAGGGGATGGGGGACACGGGGGACAAAGGATGGGTGCGTGGCGCCGGTGGTGCTGAGCGGCGGGCACTCGTGTCCCCGGGGTGCTGCCACCAGCCCCATCGGTTTCCTGGTCTCGCCCTTCCCTTTCTCAGCCTGAAGTTGTTTTTTTTCCGGGCAGGAAGAGTTTGAGGCTTCGCGGCCGGCAGGGCTGTGCCGGCGGTCCCCTGGGCAGGCGACGCTGGGTGAAGCCCCCAGCAAGTGCCCGGAGCTGGTGGTGGGCACCCCAGGGTGCTGGTGCTGGTTCGCAGGGAGGGGGCTGTGAGACGGGGTGCGGAGGACCCCGTGCCAGCCTTGGCATGGCAAAGGGGGTCTCCAGCACCCAGGGGGCTCGGAGGAGGGATTCGGGTCCTCTGGGCTCTCTGTGCCTCAGTTTCCCTTGTCTGTGCAGTCCCCAGCCTGGCTGGGCAGGGTGTGGGTCCCTGCTCTTGGGGTGCTTTGCGAGGCCTGGGGATGATGCAACCCTCCAAAGGGAAAGTCATCATCTTTCTACCCTCATTTAACACCCCCTTCCCCGCTCAGCTGCCTACAGCCCTGCGCGACTCACTGCCTCGTTTTGTCCGAACGAAGGTGCTGGGGAGGAGGGTGGTGCTGTGCCCCAGGGAGAAAACCCTGTGGCTTCGCAGCAGAGACAGCCCGACTCCGGCGTATCGACTGGCCAGGCAGAGCCAAGGGAGACGATTTCTCGCACGGTTTGGAGAGGAGCAGGATAACGTCATCCCAGGCCGGCTGTCATCGCCTGCCGCTTCTCCCGGCTCGCTATCCTATGGGTGGGGGTGCATTGGTGGGAGAGCAGCTGCGTCCCCCGGTCTCCATCAATGACACGGAGAGTGGGATTGAGGGCACTCTCAGCAAGTTTGACAACGACGCCAAGTTGACATGCCCGAGGGACAGGATGCCATCCAGAGGGACCTGGTCAGGCTGGAGAAGTGGCCCCATGTGAACCTCATGAGGCTCATCGAGGCCAAGTGCAGGGTTCTGCCCCTGGGTTGGGGCAGGCCCCGGTCCCGGCACCGGCTGGGGATGGAGGGATGGAGAGCAGCCCTGCCCAGAAGGGCTTGGGGGTGTTGGGGTAAGAAAAGCTGGCCATGAGCCGGCAATGTGTGCTGGCAGACCAGCAACCCCCCACAGCCTGGGCTGGATCCCCAGCAGCGTGGGCAGGGGGCGAGGGGGGGATTCTGCCCCTCTGCTCCGCTGGGTGAGACCCCCCCGCAGTGCTGCCCCCAGTGCTGGGGCACCAACAGCAGAAGGAGACAGAGCTGTTGGAGCGGGGCCAGAGGAGGCCCCGGAGATGCTGGGGGGGCTGGAGCCCCTCTGCTGTGGGGACAGGCTGAGAGAGCTGGGGGGGTTCAGCCTGGGGAAGAGAAGGCTCCGGGGAGACCTTATTGCGGCCTTTCAGTACTTAAAGGGGTGCTTCTAAGAAAGACGAGGACAAACTTTTTAGCAGGGCCTGTAGCAATAGGACAAGGGGGTAACGGTTTTAAATTAAAAGAGGGTAGATTTAAACTAGATAAAAGGGAGAATTTTTAACGCTGAGGGTGGTGAGCTCTGGCCCAGGGTGCCTGGAGAGGTGGTGGATGCCCCATCCCTGGAAACATTCCAGGCCAGGCTGGACGGGGCTCTGAGCAACCTGGTCTGGTTGAAGGTGTCCCTGCCCGGGGCAGGGGGTGGGACGAGACGTCCTTTAAAGGTCCCTTCCAACCCGAGCTATTCTGTGACACTGAGCTGATCCCTCTCTCTCCGCAGGCGCTGCCAAGGGCGAGGCTGAGAAGCGGCTGAGTGTGCAGTACACGGCGGGCGAGGGATGTCCCGACAATGTCTTCTTCCCCAGCGCGCGGCCCCCGCACCTGGAGGAGCTGCACAACCAGGCCCAGCAGGGACTGAAGTCCCTGCAGCACCAGGGTAGGTGTCCCCAGCCCTGGGGTGTCCCGGTGTCACCGCTGGCCGGCTGGGCTGCCTGGGCGGTGCCGCGGGGCTGACCGGAGTCCGGCCAGGGCTGGCAGCGGTGTCCGGGGTGTGCGGGAAGCACCGCCACCGTCGGCAGCCGCTTGGC
This sequence comes from Rhinoptilus africanus, assembly GCA_013400135.1. NCBI lineage: Eukaryota > Metazoa > Chordata > Aves > Charadriiformes > Glareolidae > Rhinoptilus > Rhinoptilus africanus. The sequence continues at coordinate 151,926 of VXBO01011173.1, read as the reverse complement.
TGGCTGGTGGCTCCCCCAGCTCCCCCCGCAGGGATTCACCCCCTGCCTTCCCTCCCCAGAGAAGCAGAAACAGACCAAAAGTGCCTGGGACCACGGGGACAGCAGCAGCCTCCAGGTGAGCCCTGCCGAGGAGCCGGCGCAGCGCTCCCAGGGGCCCCGCGGGTGAGGGGACACCGAGCGGCTCCTCTGTCCCCCCAGGTGCTGTTTGTTTGGGGGCTGGGAGCAGGTGGGAAACCGGCTGAGGCTGGGGCTGCGGGACCGTGGCCGGGGGGTTTGTGGGGTGGGAAGGGAACATTCGTCCCTCAGTGTTATGCCCTTTGCCCCTGTCCCTGTCCTCAGCCTTGCTCTGCCCTGCTCTGCCCGGGGACCCCCGCCGTGCCCCCATCTCTCTGTCCCCCCCGTCCCACCCCACTGGTGTCCCCAAGCGAGGTGGGGTGATGGGGCAGTGTGACGGGGACTGTGGGCCATATCCAGCCCCGCGGCCGGGCCCCTCTCTGGCTGCCGACGAGGAGAAACTCCCACCCTCTTGGCTGAGCTGGGCTTTGCCGCTTCCCCGGGCTCTGACCCTGCTGCCATCAATGTTTGCTCAAGCCACTGCCTCCCGCTGGCTCTTGGCTCCCTTAACCCCTTGGAAGCAGAGGGCCAGGAGCCACCGTGGGGCCAAGGTGGAGGGGTTGGGTGGTGGGTGGTTCACGCTGATGTGTCTCATCCCGACCTCTGCCTGTGCCATGATGCTTTGGGGGGATGGGGGAGGCACTGAAAGCCATGCCACTGGCCGTGCCCAGGGGAAAACGTGCCATCTGTGGGTCCCCAGCGCAGCCACATCGCTGCCTGCTTGTCCCTGTCCGCCCCCCAGCCCTGCACCCCTCTCCCAGCCACGGCAGCCCTCCAGCCCCGGGCTCTGGGGCACAGCAGGGCTGGGCACAGCCGTGGGGCCGTTTTCGGCTTGGCATGGTGGCGAGGCCGGTGGTTCCCTCGGGTGCTCCTCCGACAGACCCGACCCCAGCTCGCCTGCTCTCCGGGGGGCTGCGAGGCCACGCGGGGTCCCAGGGGCGGCTCCCAGCCCCGCTCTGGTGGGAGGACTCTGGATGCCGGCGTGGCTGACTCAGCCTTTGGCCCTCGGAGAAGCTTTTGTCTCGGCAGCGCTGGGCTGCGGAGTCAGTTTGCGGCGGAGAAGGGGCCTGGCGGGGGCCGGGGCAGCTCCTTTCCCCGCAGCCCAGGGTCCGGCTGAGCCCACTCTCTGCCCACGCAGTCCTGTGCATCCTCGGAGGATGACAGCGTGCCCTTCCGGAGCCGGGCAGCCTCCTGTGCCACAGACAGCGCCTCCGAGGACGCCCTCTCCATCCGCTCTGAGATGATCCAGCGGAAAGGTACTCGGCTGGGGGGCTGCGGGGACAAGGGACATGAGCCGAGGGGGTGCACAGGGGGCCGGGGGACGTGGCAGGAAAGCTGGGCTCTGTGTTGGCGTGGCCAGGAGCCAGCACGGGGAGTTGGGGGCCCTTGGAGAGAAGAGAGGAACGCTGTCTGAGTCAGAGCACTGGGGCTGGGCGAGGGGGACAGACAGACGGACAGACACTGTCTCCTCCCTGCTCAGACCACGCAGCTCTTTGGCAGCTGCTGGTGCTTCTCCGGGCTGTGCCGAGCGCCTGAGCCCGGCTCATCCTGGAGCATCTCCGGCAGTGGGGGGGAGCTGGGGACACTGGGGACGCCCTGGCCAGGGTCCCACTCATGCCAGCTCATGCCTCTCGCAGGTTCCACCTTCCGACCGCATGACTCCTTTCCCAAATCCTCGGAGAGGGCTGGCAAGAAGAGGAAGGAGAGGAGGACGACGGTGCTGGGCATCCCCCAGCATGTCCAGAAGGAGCTGGGTAAGCCTTGGGGGCAAGGGGGGATTTTTAGAGTCTGGTCTCGTTGCTCAGGCTCTGTTTGACTTGGCTCAGTGTGTCTGCCTTGGGATCACACCGGCTTCGTCTCTCCCTGCTCCCAGGTTTCAGGAACAGCCGAGAAGCCAAGGGACACCCTGACGCTGATGGGCGAGAGCAGGCGGGGCGCGGGGGCAGCCAGGCGCCGCAGCTCTTGCTGAACGGCGGGCAGGTCTCTGGCGACGCCGTCCGCATCCCCACCATCGACGGGAAGCTGCAGCCGCTGGCTGTCCCTGGGGGCGCCCGCATCTGCCTGGGAGCCTTGGAGGAGGCGGACGCAGCCCTGCAGAAGCACATCGACCGGGTTTACTACGACGACATGTTGGTGGGGAGGAAGACAGCGGCCAAGCTGTCGCCCATGGTGAGGCCAAAGTCACTGGCCGTGCCGGGCATGACCACCAACACCAGCCCTCCAGAGCTGCTGGGCCCCGTCATGTCCATCTCGCCCCAGGGCACCTACATGTCCAAGATCATCCCCAACGCCATCCTGCCGCCCATGGTGGATGTGGTGGCCCTGACACGGAGCAGTGTGCGGACGCTGAGCCGCTGCAGCTTGGTGTCATCCAGCCCGGCCTCGGTGCGCTCCCTCACCCGCTTCTCGGAGCGCAGCGCCCGCAGCCGTGAGCCCTCGTCCTCCAGCGACAACTGGAGCCACTCGCAGTCCACGGAGACCATCGTCTCCAACAGCTCCACCATCTCCTCCCAGGGGGGCTCCGGGCAGCCCGAGGCAGGGCCGCGCAGTGAGGTGGACGTGGCAGCTCGCTCAGACACCGACCAAGTCAGCGTCTACAGCTCTGTCAGCTTCGCCAGCTCCTGCTCCAAGCCCACCGCTGGCCCCACGTCTGCGGCCCCCGGGCTGCTGGCCATGGGGGGCAGCAGCGGCCGGGCGTCCCCTGCCTACAGCACAAGCAGCCAGGCAGAGGGCTCGGACACGGGCAGCCTGGCCAGCGAACGCTCCTCCACCCGCAGCGTCTCCCTCAGGAAGATGAAGAAGCCCCCGGCCCCCCCTCGCAGGACCTACTCGCTGCACCAGAAAGCCGAGGGGGAGCCCAAGGTGCTGGGGCTGCCCCCCAAGCCTGACCGGCGGTCCCAGCGGGAGAGCAGCACGCCCTGGTCCCCGCGCCCCGAGCCTTTCAGCCCCACGGCCGAGGATGAGGTCTTCTCCCCGTCGTCGCTGAGTGAGACCAGCAGCCTCCGCTCCGAGAGCCTGGCTGGCACCAGCTCCCCCGAGGCCTCGCGGGGCAGCCCCGGGGTGACGGTGGTGCTGAGGGAGCCCCAGGCTCAGCCCAAGTGGAGCTGCCCGGATGGGTCTGACCGCACCATGTCCCCCTCCAGCGGCTACTCCAGCCAGAGCGGGACACCCACGCTGCCCACCAAGGGGCTGGGACCCCCCTCCGTGTCCCCGGGCAGGGCTCAGCCCCCGAAGTCGGACCGGGTCTGCTCCCTGCAGTCACCCGCGCTCTCGGTGTCCTCCTCCCTCACCTCCATCTCCTCCTCGGCTTCAGACCCAGCCCCCCCTGAGACATTGCCGTGCCGCTCGGATCGGTTCATCATNGATGCCGCCTGGCCCCCACCGCCCCCGCCAGCTCCTGAGGACCACGACCTGTCCATGGCAGACTTCCCCCCTCCAGACGAAGCCTATTTCTCCAGCCTGC
>VXBO01011173.1:102392-139047 GCA_013400135.1 Rhinoptilus africanus | reverse complement strand
GCTCCCCCCGGCCCGGCCCCACCGACCTTCCCCGCGTTGCATCAGCTCCGCTCGGCACTCGCCCGCCGCGCCTGAGCGTCACTTCCGCCCCCCCCGAGCGCCGAGCTGTCGATCAGGGGGCGTGGCCGCGCTCCGCCAATCAGGCGGCGTCTCGCGCGGGGGGGTATAAGATGGCGGCGGGTGAGCGCGACAGGGCCTGTTCCGCCGCCAGGGCCGGGCCCGGCCGCGGCCGTTCATTGGTCTCAGTGTAGCTTTTTGTTTATTTATTGGGGTTTTGGGGGTTTTTTAAACTCCTTTTTCCGAGTCGGAGCTCGCGGGAGCAGCCGGTGCCTGGGCGGGGGGAGGAGCCGGGGCAGGGCGGGCTCCTCCCTCGGGGCGGCCTCAGCCCCGCGCAGCGCCGTTGGGCGGCCCGGGGCCGCGCCCGCGGGAGGGGCGTTGAAAGGGGGCTGCTGAGGTAGGGACAGGGCCAGAGCCGGAACGGGTAAGCCCCTGACTGAGAGAGGGGTCAGGGAGCTGCGGAGGTGAAGGAGCGGTATTTGCCTTTGTGCTCTCAGGTCAGAGGAGAGCAGGGTCCCTATGTCATCGGGCTGAGGGAACAGTTAGCCCACGATTGCTTCCTCCTGCTCCCTGTCTCTCATCAGGGAGCTGATCCCAGGGCAGTGCAGTGCTGCGGGGTGGTGAGATCTGTCTGGCTGCGGGAAGTGGAGCGGGCAAGGCAGTCAGTCCTTGGGCCTTGGCAGAACTGTTTCTCAGTAGTTTTGACTTTTTGATCTCGTTACTTGCTGAAGCTGTGCTAGAAACCCACATAAAGTATCCACCTAGTGCTGCATCCAGCTCTGGGGCCCCTAACATCAGGACATGGGCCTGTTGGAGCAGGGCCAGAGGAGGGCCCAGAGATCCTGGGAGGGCTGGAGCCCCTCTGCTGTAAGGACAGGCTGAGAGAGCTGGGGGGGCTCATCCTGGAGGAGAGAAGGTTCCGGGCAGACCTTATTGCAGCCTTTCAGTACCTAAAGGCAGGTTCTAAGAAAGATGAGGATAGACTTTTTAGCAGGGCCTGTAGAAATAGGGTAAAGGGTAATGGTTATAAACTAAAAGAGGGTAGATTCAGTCTAGATACAAGGAAGAATGTTTTGGGGTTTTTTTATGCTGAGGGTGGTGAGACACTGGCCCAGGTTGCCCAGAGAGGTGGTAGATGCCCCATCCCTGGAAGCATTCCAGGCCAGGTTGGATGGGGCTTTGAGCAACCTGATCTAGTTCAAGATGCTCATGGTAGGAGATTGGACTGGATGATCCGTAAAGGTCCCTTCTAACCTAAACTGTTCTATGATTCTAAAGTGTGTATATTCAAAGAGCTACCTTTTGGCTGCCTCATGGAGAATGGCACATCCAGGGGTGGTGCTTTTGCGGTTGGGCATGAGCTGGCTCCAGCATGGTCTGACCATACAAGCACCAGTGCTGGAACAAGGGACAGGGGGAGAGGGTGGTGGCAGGCAGCCTTGTCTTACATCAGTTTAAGGCCCATTTAAACTGTTAAGGAGCATTACCCTGGTGTAAATCCTCGAAGAGCCCCTGAATTCAGCACACGTCTGTGGGGATGGCGAGGGCTCTGGGCTCACTTGCATAGTTACCAGAGTTCTGCTTCCAGAGTCAGTTGCTGTAGGGCTGAAAGTACAGACCAGCATAGTTGCAGTTAGGTGAATTGCAAAGGTCACAACAGTAAATAAACCATTTTCTTGTCTGTGAATTGAGTCTGTAAACATCTCCCCATGTCCCTTTTTGTGAGCCAGTTCCACCAAAAAGGCTTAAAATGTTTGGTTCTAGTTCAGTTCCTTATAGACTGTAGCAGTCTGATAATGTAGCTCCTAGCCTATAGGACTAAATCCACATTTAATTTGTTTTTATTTGCCTCTTGTTTCTCTTTGAAGCGCTTAAGTACTTGTACCTAAATTGCATAACTCCTGGCAAGTACTATCTAGCGAGGGCTGCCTGTGACTCCGTATGTTCTTATATAAGTTTTGTACGGATCTAGGTGATTCCCAAGGTGTTTTCTCTCTTCCGTGTGATTACAGCATTATTCTGAAGTGCTGATTTTTACTATTTGTACAGAATAACAAGAGAAAGCAGAACTGGGTTTTATTCCTGGAGCAGGTACCCCCACCCCCCCTTTTTGAAAGCAGTGAGTAGTCAAAAGTTAGGAAAGACAAAAGGTATTGCTTTAAATCTGCTGGACAAAGAAGACAGGAAATACCTTTCCTTAGCCCAGATTGTCCTGCTGGGTGAGAGTCAAATGCAGAGCTTTCAAGTCAAAAGATTCGTGTTAGTTTGAGTCCTCACTAAGAGGAAAACAGGTTTTGTTTGTGAATACTTTTAAACTAGTGAATTTTATGGGAAGGTTCTTTATCTTTTGATCTTTCATTATCATACACGTTTTGTATATGAGTGTGTTAGTGACTAATACCTGCTGAATGTCCTCTTAGCTCCTTGACAGAGCTATTCTTCCGTTGCTCAGTTTTTCCTATCCCAAAAAAAGACTTTTTATTTGTTTAGTATCTTTGAAGGACGGAGGTGGGGGCTGGGAGATGGGGGAATGTCTGTGAGGCTTTGTTTAGTACCTAAAGTGTGCTCTGTACTTTAATTGTAAGGTCAGAAAGAATAATTTGTGCGTACTGGTATCTGGTGTTACAGTGACTGATTTACAGCAGCTTTGGAGGAGATGGTACAGACTGCAGGGATGATCTGGGCTTGTATTATTCCTGTGTGATAAAGCCAAAAAACCTGAGAACACTCGGGGAATGAGGGTCTGGTTGTTCTTAGGACCTAAAATGGTCAGGAGTAGAGGTAATGGAGACCAGGGGGTTAAAATTGTGCTTGCTGTATCTCAGCTAGTGGGTTTTTTTGCCTTCCCCATTATATTACTGTGGTTTTTGAAAAACAGATGAGTTTCTTCTAGTTAAGATCTTGTCTTTTGCTGGCAGATTGGAGCTGACTCTTGCTGACTTCTGAGAGGGCTCATCAAAGGGCACCAGGGTCAGATGAACTTCAGAACAGGCTTCTAGAGCAGAAGGCACAGGGTCACTGAGATACAGGAACCAACAGCAACATGGATGACCATTCCCTTCATGCCTTTTGGCCTTGTTTTTGCCATGAATTTAAACCTACTGTTCATAATAGAGCTCCCATGACCAAAAGGCCGTTGGATTCCGCAGAGCAGGTTCAGGCCCAGCACTCAGCTAAGAAACCTTGTGTGTTGAGTCATCACTGTAGCACTTCAGATCCATCAGAGAAACTACTGCTCTGTTCCCCAGATTCTGCCTGCTTTCAAGGATCCTCTCATTTTCTGGATGATGTTGGCTGTGATGACCTTGTTGCCAGTTCTGCATCAAAATATGATGATGTAGCCATTTCTCTAGATACAACCAGATGTTTTGATGATAGTGAGCCAGATGACTCCTTGTTGGAACTGTCAGACAGTGAAGAAGGGAATTCTCCTTTCAATTACACCGAGGAAGAGATCCAGGAAATCTTGGCAGATAATCGCATGGAATCTGAGCTGTACCTAACTAGAAAAAGCACTCTGAGCCAAAATGTAAATGGAGAGAGTGAAAAGGACAAGAGCAGCAGCTGCACTGGTGTATCGGTCATCAGCGAAGATGCAAGCATGGCCTTAGAGATCACAGAGACACCAAATGAACCTCTGTCCAGAGATTGTTCTTCAGCTGATTCTGAATGTTATCCTGACCTTTCAAATGAAAGTGCTAGTTTCGAAAATAACCATCTGCAGTCATCCCAAATAACTCACACGTTGTTTGACCTTGACATTCAGGAGCTTCTGAGTCTTAGCCCAATTGATGCCGACTATGTAGATCACCCTCTGGAGGACAATTGTTTGGAGGAAGCCAAAAGAGAAGCTTCAGAAGAAATCGTAATCAATTGCCTAGAGTATGATAGAATGGCTAGTAGCTGTGTTCTCGAAGAATCCTTGGAGGAGCTGATGTCTAATGGCCAGCAAAGCCTGGGTGTGAGTTGCCTGGGAGAGACTCCCTTTGCAAGCAGAGATGTGCCTGGCTCCTGTGGTAATCATGTGGAAAGCTCCATATCCTCTTCTCACCCTGCCTGTGGCCAGAGGAGAGCTGATGAGAGTTCAGCACCACTGTTACCAAGGTGTCCCATGCCATCTTCTGGGTCCACAAACCAAGAACTTTCCAAAGCAACAAAAAGCTGTTTTTCAAGGAAATTAAACTTTCTAGAGGACGAGGGGGGGCAGGAATCTTCAGCAGTTGAACAGCCATTAAACAGCAATAAAGTAAACACACATCCCAATTTTTGTAACTAAAACATTTTTAATTCTATTCCTTTTGATTGGTACTTGCATTAATGTCTATATGCACACAAGTGTGCATTTTTACACAGTAAGGGAAGGTTTTTCAAGTGGAGCAAAGTGTGATTTTAATATAACTGCATAAGCAAGACTTACGTGGAATAATTTTCTATTAGATATTAATCCCCTTTTTCTTTATCTTTCTAGTTAAGTGATACAGCTGTAGGCCAGATTGGGCAGGAAGAGACAACCAGTGGGAAGAAGCTTGGCAAAGTTATTCCTGTGTCACAGAAGGAGGAGGAAAGGTAGTTTCTTTGGAGTTTCTAAATGCCTTTGCACTGTGAAAAATGTCCCATGAGTCTCCCAAACCAGTTTGGTTGGTTGTGTGCTGGTTTTCTCTCTTTTTTTTTTTTTTCTTATGCTGCACTGAAGTAGTGTGAAAAGCACTTAATATTTTACCTTGTAAGATACTGTAAGAGGGGGAGGAATATCGGGCTGGTCCAAATGGGAAAGAAGGTTGCTAAGGCAGTCCTGGGCAGTGGTCTGCGGGGCAGACAGGAGATGTTTCTGCCGGCATGGCTGGGTGGCCGCTCTCCTGGTGTGGTTTCCGGCAGATGGCAGCAGCAGAGCAGCTCTGGGCGCAGCGCAGGGATGGTTGTCTTCTGCTCTCTGGTGCCCCTGGGCCTGGAGTTGTCAGTTCAGTTCTTCTTCCCTGTGGCTGCTGCAGACGTGCTGCACTCAGATGTTCTGTGCGTTGCCATTCCCAATGTGGCCTTGAGTATCATGAAAAATCTGCTTTTGAGGGCTCGCTGCAGGTTCCTGGCTTGTTAATCACGACTGAGTTGCTGCTTCACTCAGCTGATGCTCCTGCTTTGCTGTCAGTGTGTTATCTTTGCAGCTTTATTCGAATAAGTACGTTTATTTTTGCAATCATAGAAAAGTGCTGCAAGAATTTCATGTCTCTAATAGTTCTGCAGGACACTTTGTCCCCTCTGTCATCTGTAACCTAATTTGACAAATTGTCTAAAAAGAAAAGTAATGCTGTCTTTTATTTTAAAGCCTGAAACAATGGTCATGTATTTCAGAAGGAGAGCTTGAACAAAGGAAACATTTATATCTAGAGTGTGCATGCCTATATAAAGAAAACTGTATCTCCTACAGCAGGCAACTCCCAGATGGGATGGGGTAAGGCAGTACTGGTGGGAAGGGCAGAGTGCAGGATAGATATCCTGCAGGAGGCCTAGCGTGCTCAACTTGTATTCTTTGATGTTTTGAATACACTTGTTTTTCAGGGGGAAGTAAAAAGTGCCTGCTACACTTGCTAGTACTACCATGTACAGAATTCCTGTACAGCAATCAGTCTTGTTCCAGCACTGGTTCAGATGAGTTTCATAGTTTGGGATACCTGGGATACCGGGGTTTGCTGTGGTAAATCAGGGATGCTCCCGAAACTGGCTAACATTACCTGGGAAGAGCAGAGCTGAGCTCTGGTTTGTTGTATTGGGAGGTAACTTGTTCTTGTCAGTTCATAACTCTGAACCCAGACTCAGGGAATCTTTGGCTTAAGTGCTGAGATTTGGGTTTACTATTGACACCTTCTACACATTGCCTGTTTCAACGGTGTCATCTGAGGGCTGCCAACCGTGGAGGTTTAAAGGAAGATGTCTCTAAAGAGCAGTATGGATATCAGCTGCAGAGCAGAATCTGATGGGTTGATGGGTAGAACTGGCATGTTCTGAAGGGCAAAGAGTGTTCTGGTAGCTTCCAGAGATGACCCTCCCACTGTGCTTATACTGAGTGTTCATGGGTGCAATAATTGTCATTTCTTGAGAGTTATAAGAAACTGACAGTTTTGTGGCTCATCACATGGAGCCTGCACTTATCTGGGCAGCACGAACAGCTGCATAGCCACAGGGCTGCTTTCCAGCGTATGAATACAGCATAAGTAATGCAGAGGGGACTATGCAAGGAAAGCTAAAATGGCCTGTTTTCCTTTCAAATTAAAAATGCAAGACGTATGTTCTGAGTCACAGAAAATCAGGCAGGAGCTCCAAATGAACAAGGCTGGTGAGCGAAATAGGGATCTATTTTGCTGGGGAAGAACATTGTCTGTGATGCACACAATTTGATTTTCTTATTAGTGCAAACCTCTCTTATTCCAAATAGCTGTAGGCTTGGAATTTAGCCCAACAGACAGCGTGGGCTTTCCCAGTTGTCACAGAAAAACCTTCTCAGTGGGCTGACTTTGACCCTGTATGGTACTTCAGTACACCTGGATCTGCCGCAGTGTGTTGTGTATCATTTGCGTAGGAGATGCAATAATGCAGAATGATCCCAAGAAATCCTAAAGGAAAATTAGCAGGTTTCAGAGCCAGCAAGGGAGTTCCCTTTGGGAAGCAGTAACTAATATATTGCTGCTACAAATCTTCATCTCTGTTTTGTATTGCAAATCTCCTGGCATTTGTCTTATGGTAGTGTTTGACTGCTATCTTCTCTTCTACGTAATCTGCCTGTTCTTCCTTGGATCCCGTTTCTTCCTCCTTGCTCATGTATTGTCTGGGTGAATTACAGGCTGGCTACAGTTAAGTTTGTCTTTTCACTTACCTGCATGGTAACAACTTTCTTATATCCATGTTGGGTGACTGTGGGCTAAAAGTTGCGCTGGCTACCACCTATGCAGTCTGTAACATCAACTAGTTGGAAGAAATCCTTTTGTATTCTGAGTAAACTTTTCACATGTAGCTGTCTCAAGTGAGTTGGGAGATAACCTGTGGTTCTGGTTGTTCTTTCTCTCATTCTAGTTTCTAGACGATATTCAATCTGAATAGATAAATTTATTTGCAGCTTCCCATAGGAATCTAAATGCTGCTGAGGCTGTGTTGTAGCAGATGTAAAAATGAGATGTGATTTGAACATCTGCTTGGAAATGGGTGGCTGAAACTGATAATTGACCACAAAAGATTTCTGCCAGCTGACCATTTGTTAGCATTCACACTTCATTATTGCCCTTTATCAAACAGTAAATAGAATAATACCCTTCTTGATGAGATCCTCCTCGGCAATTCTGGTTGGTTCTATATCAGCCTACAAAAGTAATAAGGCTACTACTTTTGTAACTGTGACTCTTGGCGCTGAATGTTAGCGCTCTACTGCTTAGTCTTGTCCTCAGCAATGTAGGTAGCTGGACAGGCCTGTTTTTAAATGGCCAGGGGCAGGACAAAATTCACAGAAAAAGCATTTCCCTCTCTAAACATAGCCTTCTCTTGGTTTCCACCCAAACATCTGTACTTCAGGAGATCTGCTTTCACAGGTCATTAACATTGCAGTTGTGCATATGGGATAGTGCTTGCACCACCTGCTGCCGAGACAAGTATTCTCACGTTATTTGGAGCGGGATCACTCCCGGCAGAGTCATGCCCCCCCCCGGGTACCTGGGAGGCTGAGCTAGCTCCTGTCTGACCTCCAACCATGAGTTCTCCTTGAGGCTTGGTTTGGTTGGTAGAGGTTTCTGATGCTTAGCAATTTTCTCAGACTTCTAACAACCCAGGAGAAACCTGATAAATTATTTTCTTGGTTCCCTCTTGAATCAAAGGGAGAGGAGGAGGAGGAGGAGGAAATACCTTATGAAGAGGCACAGACCATCTGGTCGTACTGTAATAAAAAAGATCAGTATCTTTAAAAAACAGACACACCAGGTTTAAGGTGATAGAAAGGGAGAATAGTGTAAGGGAACGTGGAGAAACAAATCTGTGAAATACAAACAAATGCTGTGTTAGCAGACTCTGCCTTGAAAGAATCTGATATGTTGATTGGTACTGAGCGGGCTGAGGAAAAGACTTTAATCTTGAAACAGTTCTTACCTGCCCAAACTCATTTTGCTTGAATGGAAAGCATGCAGGAAAGGTGCTGGACTTGGGCTGTGCTGACATAAAGGAGGAATTACATTTATGGCTGAGCCTAGGAGCGAGATTTCACTTCAAAGCAAATGAAATCCACCTACAAACCCTAAATTTCAAGAGGAGGGTGAGAGGGGGTTAGGAGGAGGGGATGGGGTAGGAACTGATAAAGCAGATTGCAGGGAGGCTTGTGCAAAAGGGGTGCTGGGAGCAGTTAGCTGTTCACAGCAGAGTCTGGTACTCCCTGGTGTACACCACTGGTCCAGGCGCTTCTCTAGTGGCAAACAACGTGGCTTCGGTTTGCAGGTACTTTTGCTGAGATAAACCAAGCTCCTGGTTTCTAAATGAGAGTGGAACTTGCCTGAAAATCTCATCCTAAATCTGTAGTTTGGTCTCAAATGTTGTGGAACTTGCCTGAAAAACTCATCCTAAATCTAGTTTGGTCTCAACTGTTGTGGAAGGATGGGGGATGGACCATGTGTAAGGAGAAGGAAATCAAAATGTTTTAGGTTCTGTTCCTTGGCAGTTCACTTTCTCTAGGGTGTCGTTGTCCCCTTTCCTCATGTAATGGCCATAAGGATTCTTACTCTGAGTCTTGGGTTAGATAGTTGTGTGTGGCACTGTGGTAATAGCTCTCCCCAAATACTCAATGGGGTTAGTCTGCTCCTGCGACTTGCAGAGGAGCTCAGACCTCTTACTGGTGTGAAGTACTCGTGACTTGTGGTGGTAGTTTGCACAACTTCTTACCCTCAGGTGCAGGGTGAAAGGTGCACCCCAGGCAGTAGGAGATGGCCCCCTTGTTTCTGTGACCCATTTTGACTGTGAATCAGAATGGCCAAAGAGGGGGACTTTATATAGAAAGGCTGAGAATTTCTGAAAAGTTGTGATTTCTTCTAGTCACACCCACATCTTCCATCAGCTTATTGCAGACAATATGGACTGTTGTGTCACAGTGAGAATTTCCCTTTTTGTTAGCTGTTTTGGGAGTGCCTCCCTTCTTCCTAAATAATGCATCCTGAAAACATGGATTTTTCAAGAACGCTTGAAAGTGTTCTTGATACTCTTCTAGGAGTATCTTTTTTTGACAAGAAGTTATTCCTTTGGGTAAATAAAAGCTGATACTGCAGTTTATGAAGGAGACCTGGATTTGCTCAAGAGACGCTGTGTTCCCTGGAAAGGAAGAGTTACGCAGAGCCGTGATTCACATTAATCACATGACTGCAGTGGCAGGATGGAAAAACCTTTAAGTTTCGACTGGGCAAGGACACACTATTCTGTGCTGAGAGCACCTTGAAACAGTGGACTTCAGCAAGGGCAATATTCCAAGGAAGTTGCCTTTTACTGAGCTGTAGTACCTATTCTGAGCGAGCAGAAGGGCAAATGCTGCAGTGAGGTCGGAGTTACTGTGGGGTTTTTTTAATTTTGTGACACGAATTCAAGGATTTTTGCATTCTGCTGAACCATCTCTTGCCAAGGATTTGCTGTGCAAGGCCTTCAGACCTGCGCTTTTAAATAGAGGGGCTTGTTCTGTGTACATATATAGCACTGGCTGTATGATCAGTAGTATTGCAGCGCTCGAGTAATGACTAAAAGCTTGGTGCTCTGTGTGCCGTGCAACCCTGACTTAGAAGGGCCTCTGGGGAGCAGCCTGTATGATCCAGGCACAACATAGCTTTCCTGAACTTTAAGATAAATACGCGCAGAATGTAACACAGGTGTCTCTCCCCAGCTGCTGACATGAACAAGTTGCTTTGCTGGCTTGAGACCTCTCTGGTCACTGGCTGCTCTTGGTGAGCAACTGCTGTAGAAATGAAACTCTGTTGTGGATGTGATAAACACATGCTCCTAGATGTGACAAACCAGATGATCTGAAAGGTCCCTTCCAATCTAGACAATTCGATGATTCTTTCTCCAAACCAACTGCATTGATAGTGGTTTTGCAGGATTGAGCCTTGTGGCTGTTCAGATGGATATGCAGTTTGTAAATGCCATTTCCTGAGTTATGCTGATCCCTGTGCACAAATAAGAAAAAAAATAAGACAGTGGAGTTGACTTTTTTCAAAGCGCAGAGGGGGCAAAGCAGGCTCTAATCGTGTGGAAAAGCTTTGTGACACTCTGAAGCCTGGAGATAACCAAGCTCATTGAAATGTAATTTGTTTTTTAATCTTGCTCCAATAAGGCTGCTTAAAGTTTGTGAGGTTTTGTCATGTTATTTCAGAATGTGCTTAGATGTAGCAAATGAGAGTATTTAATGTGTGTACAGCACTTTGTAAGGAAAATTTACCTCTTGTTTAAACTGCTGTGCAGAGGAGCCCTTAGCCTTCTCTGCTGGGACAGGGAGAAAGAACCTTGCAAAGAAGGTAATAAAGCACAAAGCAGTGTTCCTGAAAGGATTAAACTTTCATATTGTTACTTACCAAGGTGCAGCCTTAGAATGTGGTTTCCCTTTTAAAATCTTGCAACAAGAAAATTAGGTACCAGCTGCAAGCCCCGAGGAATGAGAAAGGCATTTTCAGAGAAGATGCTGTTCGAGCCTCTCATACATACGCTTCTCTTGTGTTTGTTTTAACTATTTTACTTAATTTTGCAGAAATCACCCAAGGTCCAACAAGAAACCCATCCAAAAGTACAGCCTCCCACAGTGGGTGAGCAAGAACTTGGCCAAACACCACCATTTCCAGAGCATCGCTGACCACTTCCAACGTAGCCCCGTGACAGCCTTTTCTAATGTCTGATTTTGCTGCTGAGGGACTGTGCTGGTTCTCATTCTGCATTTAGAGTTGTTCTTAATTGTTCTGGGTTTGAGTGGTTTGTATTTTTGTAAGTTGTTTTATGATCTGTTTTTAATAAGGCCAGTGGAAGTTTCTGTGTTTTGGAAACATTTGGAACTGGTTTTGAAGTGCAGTTTCAATGTGATCTGTTTCTGTATAGGTAACTCCTATGTTTTGCATCCTGTTTTATTATCCTTTGAACTGAAAACAACTTCCTCGCAGAGCAGGTAACAAATGTAGTTGGTGTTCAAGAGGCAAGATTGCATGTTGGATGTGAGGATGTAATATTTCAATGATGGAAATCTGGAAAATGGGCTCTGAAGTGGAAAAACTTTTCTTTGAAGTTTGGACCTAAACCTTGGTATTAAAGCTCCTACAGTGATTGGGCTCCCTTTGAGTAACGTTAAGGTTTTAAACTGTAAAAACAGCTTATGGCTGCTGTCCCCCTCCATTTGGCAAAGACAAAGTTGTATTAGTTTACTGTAAGCTCAGGAGCAGCGGTTGATTTCCCTGGTTTAGGTATGTCTTGACTTGTTCTGTTGTTCTTTCCGTCCCTGAAAAGTTTGCTGCCTCCTTTGGTTGTTTTTGCTTGTGGTTTCATTTGTAACTTTTCTTGTAAAAATGTTTCATGAGATTTGCACTTCTGTTTATAAAAATTTTGCACCTGTTGGATGTAGTTTTCTGTTGTGTTATTGTGAGGCTCTCCCCTTTCACTTGCCTACTTTCTGAATGTTCGTTTTGTGTTCATTTAAGCTACACAATCTGAGAGCAACTGCTGGTCTCTCTGCTGCCTCCACCTCCTTCCCTAACAGAGTGTAGAAACTCCGGAACGTTTGGAGGATTTGTAAAACTGAGAGATAGGTTGATCTTCTGCAGAATGCTCTTTCCAGGGGTGCTTGCAGGATCTGCACAGGCCTTTAGGCGTTGAGCTCTTTAGGCGTTTAAAGGTGGATTTCAGAGAGCAAATTAGGCTCATTCGTGGAGGAAATGGTACTATATTTTTAGTACAGTAATTTGAATTTTTGGTGACACTGTGATTTTTAAAGAAATAAAATTTAGGCATAGTACTAATGTTTTTCAATGTTGTGGTTTGTGTATTTTATTATTTTGCTCTTCCATAGCACCTTTCAAATCCGGAGCAGGACAGGAGGAAGTGGCTTTAAAAAGCGGGCAAAGTTTGTCACTGTCCTAGATGTGCAGTGGCTGAGGCGCAGAGAATCAAAGTAATTTGTCCAAAGGATAAGCAGTGAAGCTTGGAACAGAGCCTGGCATTGCCTGACTGCACTAACTCCTAGATAATACCGCCTCCATTAATGAAGTAATCCATATACAGCAGGGATGTCTTTTTTTTCCTGATGGGTTGTACAGGCCTGGGTGGTGCATGCCCACTGTTAGGGCTTTGTGTCAATAACTGATCTTCTCCAGTTAATAGCATGTTCTTAATGCCAGCGTAGCCTCTCAGGTCACTCTTACCACTGTAAATTTTGCTTGCGGAGAGTCTTGTGTAGAAACAGAAGGTAACATCCCCTGGCAGCCGTGGAGTGGGTAGTGTGGGGGTTATTAGCATGTTGTGCTGTTGTCTTTTAAACCAATGAATCCCACGTATTAAATTGAAGAGACTTCTCTGAAAAAGGAATAATTTACTTGTGCTCCTGAGGGCAGTTTCGTGTGCTGTCCAGGTTGTTGTCATGTGTGTAGTCCACCTCCTCCTAACACACATAATAAAGGAAGGAAGATGATTTGCTTTACATCTCCTTGTTCCAGGCATTTTGAGAGGGCAAAAGGCATAGGAGGAGTCTGTCTGCAGAGCCTATTTCCCCTCTCCCTTTGCAAAAGCAGACTCGCTTGCCTGCTGGAGGGTTTATCTGATATTAAATTGCTAACAGAGTGGCTCTTTGAAGGCCCAGAAGTAATGCAGGCCTGGCAGCAGCTGTTGCAGTCACATACTGCTGGAATAGTGAAGCTCTGTCTCAACCAGTGATCGATGGCCGCTGCTGATCGAAGACTATATAACACAGCAGTCATGGAGCGGCAGGAAGACCACAGGCAATCTGCTCCCTTTGCTGTGCACACTGAGGTGTTGCCTTTTATACATTTGGAGATTTCCGTGATAGCTGTCTTGATTTTGTTATATATCTCTTTCTGAGACTATTATTAAATGATGCATAGCAGTCAATGTTATTTATATTAGCCTTCTCTTAAAGCAGGCATTCTGTTGCCAGTTCAGTCACGCTGAGAAAATGAAATTATTCTGAAGAGGCAGCACCTTACCATGACAGCAGGATGCTGGTGCCTGTATGTGTGCTGTGTCTCAGACCAGCTTCCCTGGGCTGGAGGACCTCAGGCGGCCGTGGGTGCCGCCTCCTGAATGTGTGTTTTGTCCTCTTTGTGAATGTAAATCTCTCATGTGAATGAATACTGCCATGGAGCTCTGCACTTCGTAATGGCTTTAGGCTTCTGGGCAGCCTTATTGCTGAAGATTTCATTCTTTGACATTGCAACCGTGATTCGTATATACTGAATGGAAGAGATACTGCAAGGCGAGGGAGAGAGAGTGCGTTAAGCCTTCATGGAAGGACAGTCTGCATGTTTGCTGCTAAAGTGTAGCCAAGGGCTCTGTTTGTGATTTTTGCTGTAGTAGAATCCAGCAACATCAGATAAGAATGGAAGAGAGTGTTTTGTGCAGACCCTGCATGAGGTCTATCATGAAATGTCTGACAATTAAAAATTTAGTAATGTTTGTCAGTGTATTGCACTCTAACAACAGCAGCAATGAGACTGAAATCAAACTACTGCGTGGCTTTTTCTGCTGTCCTCTCAAGAGCTAAACAGCTCTTCCCTACTTTTGTCCTGTAAGGTAATTCTAAATGTGAGGAAGAAATTATGTCCTGAAACGTAAAACAGTTGTGGAAGCTGATGATAGCTCCCTTTGATTTGCCAGGACGTCTAGTACTATGCTGGTTGCATCCTCCGCAAAACAGGTCTGGGTGGCATAAACAGGTTATATTTAGCAGTTGGTGGCACTGAAAGTGTGGGGGTTTTTTTGTCCGTTAAAAAGGACAGCGATGTGTTGGAAAGTGTCAAATGGCATCGTGGGGCTATGTCATTATTGCCACTCAATGACTCCGCATCCACTGTGTTCAGATTGCAAGGAAAAAGATGGCTTTTCTGGCTGCCAACTTTGCTGACTCCATCTGGGATCTAAAATTCAAGCTGTGTCTTTCCTGGCTCTGTCGCTAATAATAAAGATTCTTCATTTGGAACTTAGTTAAACAAAATTGATGCTGATGCACGAGCTGAAAGAGAATCCAGATCACTTTCCTTGAGATGTGTGGGCTAAAGCACTAACAAGTAGGAACATAATCATTTTAATGTGTAAGGTCATCAGACGATTTAATAGACACCAGATTTGTGGAGGAACAGAAGATATTTTAGCATAACAAGCGTGTTGATCATACAGCTTTTTAATAAATGCTGGAAAGCTGATTGAATTTGGTCACTGAGGCTTCTGCTTCCAGACTAGCCAGTAATAGCTCATTACATGTTGTTAGGAAGCTTTTCTGTAAATCTGGGGAAATTACATTTGGTACAACATATGGTATAATCTTCAGCTCTCTCCTTGGGAAGTGAAGTCTGACTACTCAGTCAATGAATTGCCATATTTTTATCAGCAAAATGGATGTGCAGCTGTGACATACGCTTTTGAGTGATGTAACCTTTAATGTCTTTGGCAAATACTGGCATTAGCAGTCTGTTCCTCTCCATTTACATCTCCTCCAGAAAGTCATTGCCAGCTGAGATTATACTAACACTTTCAGTCGTGTAGGTGTTTCCTCCTCTGATGCTATTGAACTGTCAGGGAATAAAATGCCTAATGTTCTCATTTGCCTCTGAGGAGACAGAGAACAGGGCTTGTGTTGCTGCTTGTTGTGCTGAGGGAGGTGGTGAGAAGTGTATGGCGCTGTGTGTTGTGAATTGGAGGGACACGCTGTGCGGGATTGTTTGCTCCACACCGCCTCCTGCGGCTCCGTTTTACTAAACTCGTGGGGGAGGAATGTATTGGCTAAATTGTGCTTGTAGGCATAATATTACAGTGCCTGAAAGGAGGAAGGCGAGTGGTGCTTAACTTTAAACATGCACTGCGTATATTGGCAAAGGGTTCTGTTTTCTGCTTCTTGCTCCGTTTTGTGCCTGTAGTCTCTGCTCAGTTGAGGCTTGGGAATCCAGGGGATTAGTCCTCAGAGGCTGCACGGCATCGGCAGAGCTGGCCGGAGGCCTGCTTTGCTTTTGACATCAACAGGGACTCGATTCTTGCAGGGCTCTCTGGGATCCCCGTCGTGCCAGCCCGCTTCCACTTGCTGCTTTTTAGCATTCACTGAATCCTCCCTTAGCTCCTGCTTCCAACAACCAGGCAAAAACACGTAGGGAAATGTGGGTGGCCTTTAGGGTGCGTTTGTCTGTGGCCCAACATGACTTTCCTCAGCACTGTCTTGGGTTTTTTTTCTTGATCTCTTCCCTTTGTTGACTGTAAAACACCTCAGTAGTATCTTTTGGCAGCTGTTGATGGGAATGAGGCATCTCTTCTGAAGATGGGCTTAGACTTGAAGTCACACAGGCCCAGAGTGTTAATGGTTTCTGACTCTCATGGGTTACAGTGGAAGCTGATACTGAAAGAGCAGTTAAAGCTTTAATGGTTATGGCCCTCAGAAAATTAGGATTTTAAGTAACTTTCTTCTCTTACAATGGGAAACACCTTTTCCTCAAGTGTGGACTTACTACATCCTAGTTGCTGAAAGCATTTCCTTTAAGAGAGTCGCTTGGAGTCCCTCTCTGGTGAGTTGAGTTGCTGCCAGCCTACATTTGTTTCTTCTCACTAATAGCATTATTACCTTACATTTAAAGCCTGCAGTTATCGAACATAATGATAACCCTTTTACCTCCTGCCACATTACAGTGTGAATACTTAACTCTGCACAATCACTGATGCTTTACATTTTAATTCTTTTCTACCAAACAAAGAGTGAGCGCATCTCTGCTAGGAAAGAAATAGTTTAAACCTGTCACTAGGGAACAAGAAGAGTTACTGTAAAAAGGGGGATATGATCTGAATTCCCAGGGATAACTGCCTTTAAAACACAACCCCCCACCCCCCAAACCTGCCAGATTTCCCAGCTGAATTTCTTCCCTAACAGCCTTCTGAGGGCTGCTCGCTTGGCTGTCTGCTCTAGGATTATGAGAGAGCATCTCCCTTATCGTTTTGCACATGCTGTACCATCTGTCCCAAATCTTCCTTTATAGGGGTATGGATTCCAAATGACATTTCTTTCTTAGGAGATAACAGGCATGTCTGAAGAATCTCGCTAGGTATGGCCATAGTGCTTTTTATATTGCAATGGGGTTTTTTCCCTCGTTCCACAACCAGAGCGAACTCTGAACCTTTCTGGTTTTCTGTGCCCAGACATTGAGAAAATATTTTGTGCTGTAGTCCCTGGGAAACAGAGAGAAAATCTCCCTGTTCTATTGTGTGTGTTCTGCTCGAAGCAGACAGCTGAATTCAGACATTACAAGGACACAAGAGCTGCCTTTAATATTTTATTGTACATTATAAAATGTTTATTGCTCTGTCTGTATCAGAGGTGCTGACCTCTCCCTCTTGGTGATGGAGGAGTATGTGCCGGCAAAGGATCCATTGAAGAGACCTTTGGGGTTGGCCTGCCTTCTGCAACTGGCATGAGGGAAGTCCTTGCTTGTTTGCCAGCACATCTGCAAGCAGACTTCCTAGTGCCTTTCTCACAGATCAGGCATTTTGGAAAGGCTGGTGACAGTGGAAGAGGAGAGATGGCTGAACTCAGTTACTGCCAGCCTGTTCCTTTGCAGGGACTTTTAAACCAGGCTCATCTGAGTACAGGTTTCTTGTAATGAGATTCCAACCATACTCAGGCCAACCTGCCTTGGTATTTAATGGAACAAGTAGGATCTTGCCTCATCCCCTAGTGCATATGGAGTGGTCTTGTGGCGTAATTAAATAAATACAGATACCCCATGGCACACTACAAAGAGTTAAATCTTTTCTGTGTGATACTTGCATCTACCAGCTTCCAGAGCACCAGCAATCCCAGGGATCCTGTCAACTTACAAACATCAAGCACTTAAGAGAGAAGGGAACCCCAACCCCTTTTCCATTTGTCGTCACCCTTTTTATGGAGGACTGCCTGCAGCAGATACCTGGCATTACAACGTCACAAAAATAGTGCAGACAGGACACGTAAGGAGAACCAGACCTTCCCACAGGAACCCTACTAAAAGAAGCAATTTAAGAACTTAAGCCCTCAGAAAAAGGTCCCTTAGGCAAGAGCCTTTTGCAATAAATAGCAATTGCCACTGGTGACCTTGCATAGCAACCGGTATCGTGAGTTTTTTTTCTTTTTTTGCTGACTGGCTACATTTTTAAGGACCTTTTGTTCACACTGGTGGTGGACACAGGCCCAGCTGAAAATACCGTGAAGAAAATGGTTGAAATTATCCTGGAAACTAAATAATGGCTTCTGGTGTCCCCTCATGTTGGTCCGTGCCTCAGTGTTCGACGTGCCCCGATTATCTGAGATGAAGAGCACCAGAGTGAGACAGGAGAGACAGCAACGGTGGAGACGTGCTGCAGCCTAACTGGAGAACACCCAGGGAAGTGGGAATGGAAACTGTGGTATGCCTTTTTTTGTTGTTGTTTTTGTTTTAAAGACCCACCTGCAAGACATGTTACACAACGCACATCAATGGAACAAAGCAAGCTGGGAGCACACAGCAGCCGAAATCTGGTTGCTAGTTGTGTCTGTGATGAGCTTCTCCTCGTTTCTAGCTTGGAGAGGAGTGACAGTGACTGATGCCTGAGCTCACCTTAATACTGTCAAGATGTAGTGACAGTGAGACAAAATAAAGATACAACAAAACCTTGCACATTTCCAAAGACAGGAAAATTGTTCCATAAGACGGAGTGTGAGGGTGGAGAGGAGTGCGTGAGAAGTTGCTCCAGCTCAGGTGATTCATGAGTCCAGAACAGGATCAGCAGCAGCAGCTCTCTCACTGATGCTTTTCCATCTTAATTGTTTGGGTTTCAGGGTTTTTTTGCAGGATTTTTCTTTCTGGCCAGATGTTTTGCAGAACACGGACAAGGAGGTGTGAATGCCAGCGAGTGGCAATCACTAGGTCTCTTTCCAAATTGCTCCAACAATATTTCACCTCCCAAGTCATCAAGGCTCAGAGGCAGAAAGTGAGAGTGAGGAATGGAGTCCATCTATCAGATGACAGGCTGTCACGCTTCAATGATGTTCACCGAGGGTTTGTTTTTGGGGAACTAGAAGAGAAGAGGAGACAAAGGAAGACAGGGTGAATAGAAATGGCTAGAGAGGAAAAAAAAACCCACATCAGGGATGAGTGCAGTGTGCTAGTCAGTTCTTGTTTTTGTGAAAGTTGTTGGATAATGATAAAGGGACAGAGCTGAGGCTTTAGGGTTGCATGGTTCATCTCTGTCTGCTTCTGAATGAGCAAGAATTAGTGTGCTATTTCAAATAATAAGTCAATGTGAAGTGTTGGGGAAGCGCCAGAGTGCAAGTAGTGAATAGAAACACAAGAAAGTTAAATTAAATGAAATAAGTTGGTATAAATTACAGGCTTGAGTGTGCTTACATTATGGATATGGCATACCTTTAACATCATGTGTATTACCAGCCATGTTCCTGCTGATCAGCAATTCAGTTCATTGCAAGAATAATATTCCCTTTACCATATGCCACCTAAGGGCTGCTGTGGGGCGAAGGACCCAAGCAGCTCAGGGACTGCAGCATTGCTGAGTGCATTTTTCTTCCAGAGATGTTCAGATATTTCAGAAATACAGATTAAAATCTGTTTTGCTGATGGAGGTGCAGGCTCATTCAGAGGTGGGAGTGAAGTGCTGGTGTCCTGATGCGTCTGAAAGGCTCAGACCAGTAATGAAGCCGTGGTCCTGGCCTGCGTGGATGTGAAGGGGTGTCCCTCTCTGCATCACAGCTGGAGGAAGGAGGCTGGAGTGAGGACGTTTAACAGAGGCTGCTATTTGGATAATTTCACTGAAGCCCAGCTGGAAGTTGATTGTCTGCCCCGTACCCCGCTGCGTGCCAGCAGCAGCTCACCTTGCTGCGCAGGAGCCCTCCGCTCTGGTGCTCGGGAGTGCTGTTCTCCGAGGTGCTCTTCGCTTTCTCCTTGCTGTTATTTGGCTCGTTATCTTTGATGATATCGTACTGTCTGCAAAACAGGGCGATCACCCCTAACAGGAAAAAGCATTAGTGATCACACAAATAGGCTCAGCCCCCGGAGCCTGCAGAGATCAGAGATCCCTCGCTTGCCAGCCGGCTTTGTGCCTTCTGGTAGAGATCTCAGCAGCAGTCACAATTGCTCCAAAGGATCATTTTCTAACACAGCTAGTCAGCCCTCCGGCTGTTTCCTTCTTGCCTAATTCCATGCTAAACTAGTTAGACAGAAGAACAGAAGATTAATTATATTCCAACTTCCCTGACATTAAATGGGACAAGTGTTTTATGCCCTGCGTTTGGGTAGCGATCAACACTAACAGTGCAGTTGAATGGGGTCTTTGCTTTGCAAACACAGGAGCTCCTGGAATTTCTGGTTAGTGAAAATGTGTCCTCTGATCTTCCTCCTCTGGGGTGAAGAGAAGGAGCTGGAGCTGGCAGATGAGAGGCAGGTACCGTACCTGCCTGCGTGTGATACGAGCCAGGGCCTTTTGAGCAGCAGGACAACATCTGCAAATATGCAACAGTGACGGCAGCAAAAGCTGCCAGTGGAAATTTCCTCCCACGCATGCAGACACATGAAGAGAAAAGCAGGGGCAGCCATGACATGTAAGAAGACTGCAAATGTCTTTCTCAGAACTTTTTATGTGACGTTTTGACCAAATAACTTCTCTGCCTGTAGGTTCCAAACCCGGAGGTCAAGTAGACCCAGGCAGATGCTGCTTCTCCCTTACTGAAAAATATTCCAGCTCCCCTAATAGCAAAACATATGTAAAGCTTTCACTAGATCATCACAAACCGCTTTATAAAGTGAGATGTTGTGATGGCAGCTGCCCCCAGGTGTTACTGATAAACACAGTGGTCCAAATTCTTTCTTGCGTATGTGAACAAATGGCTGATCCTGGGAGAATAGGTTAACATCTGCCACGGTCACACCTTCTGTGATTTCTGATGGTAAAACTGAGGCCCAGAGAAGCAAAGTGCTGTGAGCAATAGCAGAAAGACAGGCAGCACGAGAGCTTAGTCTTGTCTCAGTTCAGAGCCCTGGGCACAGACCGGTTCCAGTTCATATTTGCTAAAACATTGTCATACATTCAGGTTATGGCCAGGCCAGGTTAAGAGCTGGAAAGGGGTTTTTCTGTATTGAGACTGTGTAAAGAACCCACTAGATGCAGAGACATTTTCCCCTCACCCACTTTCCTTTGTAAAGATAAGGCATCTGTCTAGAAGGGAAATTGTGGTATTAGCAAATTCTTTGTTCCGATGCTGATCTGAGCTTCAGATTATAATACGGTAGGAGATGAATCAGTTGTTCAGTCGCTTCATGTAGTTATTCATGATGGTTTTTGCTGGCAGGGCGTTTAAATTTGAATGTGCACAACTAAAACCTGGCATAA
The DNA here is from genome assembly GCA_013400135.1 of Rhinoptilus africanus. NCBI lineage: Eukaryota > Metazoa > Chordata > Aves > Charadriiformes > Glareolidae > Rhinoptilus > Rhinoptilus africanus. The sequence continues at coordinate 118,386 of VXBO01011173.1, read as the reverse complement.
ATGCTGAAAAGATCATGGACCAGAGGTTTTGGAAACCTTTTAATTTAGATTAGGCTTTCATTTGGCTATTGTCTTTAGCAATAATTGCTGTCAGTCTCTGGAAATGCAAACAAAACATGGTAAATGCAGGACTTTACAGGGCAAGAAGATATTATACGTGGATATGTGTCACCTGGATTCAGTTGTAAGAAACATTGCAGAAGTGTAAGGACACAGTCAATCCCTCCATCCCCCTCTTTTGTGACCCATCTCAGATCAGTGACTGGTTTCCTCTTCACATCTCTCCCTGGAGGTATCTCATCTCAGCAGAACCTAGCATAAATGGGCCAAATCCTCTGGTGGAGTAAACTGGTGAAACTACAAGTTGTGAAAGTCATCAGCTGCTCAGTGCTATGGTGGTGGCTTTCCTTCTGACCAAGAAAAATTCTCTGTGTAACTGTTTACATGCTCTGTGTGTGGCAAAGCAGTTTGCCTGGGACAAGAGGACTAAATACTGAGCGGCAAAGGTTGTCTTTTATGGATCATAGATTTACTATAGTGCTAATTTCCCTTCCTGCCAATTTCCTTGGGTCACCTGAACCGTTCCCCCTTGGGCACCGTGCTGTGTGACTCGCAGGGAGCAAATGTTGTTTCATTAATGTTTTACGTTGCAGCAGGAGCAGCAGCTGACTGGCAGCCAGGGGATGCTGGGGCTCGAAATAGAAAACAAACATGTGCAAACTTTATTTCCCATTAACTCATGCATGTAATTTCCAAAGTGAACAAGCTGAAGGGCTGGCTGTAGCCACTTCAGGTATGCTAAGCTGATGGAGCGGGAGTCAGAAGCATTTTTCTCTCCCTATTTGCCAGCTTTAAACCATGTGAGTGAGGTCTGTCCTAGGTACAATTTGCTGTAAACTGCATAGAAATGTGGTCTCAAACTCACGTCAGGAAACTCTTGGTTCTCTTTGGAAATTTAATTTATATATTTGTCTATCTTACAAAAAGTCACAGTGAGGGATCTTTATATTGAAGGAGCGCATTTATCTGATGCTCTGTTAGAGGCTGTGTTAATGTATGTGCCTAGCTATGCCCATCGCATCCCACAGCAGAGTGGCCAGAGGATGATTTTACTTCACATTTCACAGCACTGGGTGCTTTCAGCTGCAGCTGGGCATGCAGTCTTGCTTATAAAACCATATACTACAGTACCTGTTTTGTAGCAGAGCCTCCGCTTGTATTAAAAGGATTATTGGCTGCAGGATGTAAGGAGGACTAGGGTGGAATTTCAAAAGATTGATGAAAGTTTGGCTCCAAATCACCCTTTTGGATAGCAGCTTTCAGCTGATGCTAGTCCTTCCTCCTCCCACCATCCTAAGCTCATGTAGACTTTTCCTTCCTTTCAATTAATACATTTCTGCTAGTGTCCCTCCTCTTCCTATTAAATACTGTTCTTTGTATTTTAACAGTGGATGTTGAGACGATCTGGGTTTATTGGTGTTTTGATGTTTTGGGCTGTTTGTTCTTTCAGTGATTCCATTATTTTAATTGATTTTGAAGTGGGTTTTCATGTATATGTAATAGTGGGTGTTGAGAGCCAGACTCTTAAATTCCTGTTTTGCATGAGCGTTGGAGTCATATAATAGATAATTACAGTGACCTGTATCATTTGAAGGGCTTGAGGCATCCTGTTGGATGGCTGAGGACATTATCGTCAGTGCCTTCTGGAAAAATTGAGATTACAGGATTAGCCACGGAGAATTAGGCAATTGGTTCATCAAGTCCATTATCTGCGTCCTGCTGGACCAGATCCCACCACCGATTCACCTGCTTTTGGCACTGCCTGGCTTGTGATGCTGCAGATTGAACCGAGGTGCCCTTACAGCCCTTACAGAATATAAAGTACTCTTTCAGGGAGGAAGGGTTTATTTTCAGGTCTGATATGATTACACATGCAAACCAAGTGAGCCAGCAGGCCCTAGGGATATTACGTGCTTTTGACGGAAAGATTGAACTGACCTGCCCACATAAACAACACCACAACAATGATGAGAATTTCCCCTGCTCGCAGCTGTTGATTCTTCGCCATCTCCTTCATTGTCACCTCATCTGCACAAGGGGAAAGAGAGATCATGAAACCTAACCGCTTGGCTCAGGCTGCACTAGACACCAGTTTAACCGTGCCCTTGACTCAAATCATCAGTGCGTCAGGGTCAAAGCTAGCAGGGAGAGAGTCCTCGCCCATCAGTCACGCCAGCAGCATGAGCTGCGCTTTGAACTTGCAGAGCATCAGCTGCTCCGCAGCAACTGCCCCGACAACCTGCAGGAGATGGGGCGAGGGAGGAGCAGTGGGACAGGATCAACAGGCAGTGACCGCAGAGGAGCTGCCACGGCGTGAGTCCACACGTTATCTGGCCCCGTGGTGGCTCGCTCTGCTCTGTCTCTGGTCTCTCTTAGTGCTGTCTGCACCTGTCACAAAGCCTTGCGTGCTTCAACAGTTCCTCTCCCAGCTCAGGAGAGTGTAGAGCCTGGCATGATATTTTTCAGTGGAGCCATGGGATTCAGAAATGAGTAGAGCCTTTTTGCAGGGCGTAATGTGCCTCCTTGGCTTCAAAGCACTAAGAAGATTACAGTTCAGGCCTCCAGGGAGAGGAGCAGTGCTCCTCTTAGTGCTTTCAGATGAACAGCAATTCAGTATTCACAGACACCAAATCATTTTAGCAGAAAGAGTCAAGAACTCATGACATCCTAGGAACCACGGCCAAAAGCCCTGCAACAGGCTGGGTCCTCAGTAGGCTGGCAGTGACCCTTTACATCCCAGACCCCTCTACTCCCTAGCCCTTTTTGTAGCAGAGATTCTTGCTGACAGAAAACCTCAACAATCTATTTTGGCTTAAGAGGAAAAAGTGAAGGGGATGCCAGTGAGGAAGTGCCTGCTTTCCTCCATGGAAATACTCAAAACCCAGCTGGACGTGATCCTGGACAGCCTGCTCTAGCTGACTCCGCTTGAGCAGGGGTTTGGACTAGGTGATCTCAAGAGGTCCCTTCCAACCTCAGCTTTCTGTGGTTCTGTGATTTGGCAGAAATATTTGAAATGTGAGAAGAGTGGCATTCTCTGGGTATATTTGCCTGTGCTGTCCTGGAATCCAAGCACAGGAGGTGGAGTGAATCCCTGAGTGCCCCGTGAGCACAGCGGTGTTGTGCCTCGTGCCATCCAGGAGTTTAGTTCACAGGCTGCTCAGGACTTTCCCCTGTCACTCTCCATTTGCAAGGATGTTGGATACAATGCTCTCAGGCTGGGAGCCTTCTCCTCCTCACTTTGCCTGTTAAACCTCACCTGAAATGGGGGAAATGAATAGCCAGCCTTCGGCAGCATCTCCCTATCGCTTTGTGCACCCATCAACCTTGTCTGATGGGTGCAGTCAGGGCATCCCGCTTGTCCGCGTGGGGCTGCGAGAGGGCACTCACCCCTGTGTGCATTTAACCCAGCTATTCTCATCACACAGGATACTGCTTTCCTCTCTGCAGAGCCCTACGCTGCCTGGGTGTCCCAGGGGCCACATAGGAACTCACCCACACTTGCCTTTATTTTTAGAGGCTAGTTTCTCAGCTTCCCTGGGGGTCTTGAAGAGGACTGGCTCACTGGCAGGGCTCTGTCCTTGAATGCTGATGGACTGGACATGCACAATGTACTCAGTGTCCTCCTCTAGGTCCCAGAGGGCACAGGAGCGGGTGGTGGTGTTCACCTCCTGGATGAAGCGCAGCATCCGCACGTCCTTCTTCTGGAAGCCGAGAGAGGAGAGCACAGAGTGGTGGAGAGGCCCCCCATGTGCACTGCTGTCATCTAAGACCACTGCTTCCTGCCCTGTCCACCACGGACATGGAGACCATCAGACCCTTTCCTCTCTGCAGCTACCAATACATGAAGAGCTGCTGCAAAGAGGACGGGGAAGCCAAGTCCCCTCCCAGACCACGAGGGACAGGACGAGAAGGAATGGGCTTAAACTGCAGCAAGAGAATTTGGAAACTGAGGGGACCTGGGGTGAAGATGAACATGATCGAAACTGGGTAACTGTAGGCACCATACCTGCTGGGAAATTGCAAATCCAATGACAACTTCATCTTCCAGAACATCCCAAGTCACAACGGCTGAGTTGGCTTTCAGGTGCTTGACTGTGACATTTACTGGAGCCGAAGGGCTGTCTGCAAGGAGGGAGAGCAGAGCCTTTATGGAGGCAAAGTCACAGCCACAGGCAGGAGACAGAGCAAGGGCAAGGAGGGGAATGGGGAAGGACCTTTGCCAAGGTTTGGGTATGGGACCTGGAAATTGCGGGTGCTCTGTGTCCCGATTACCAGTGGGGTTCTAGGGGATCTCTGCTGACAATATGAGTTATGTTAGACATGTGTGAAATATCTGACCCTTAGAAACAGTTTCTTTTAACAACATAGCAGACCACCGCTCATTCATCTCATCCTTCCCAGCCACATACCACGGTTTCTCTGTTGTTTCCCGTTACGGTCTGACAGTGACAGCTGGGAGGAAATGCAAACTCTGCCTTGGAAGTATGAAGACTAAATGCTTTGATGAGCACTCTGGAGGTCTGAAATTCAGGAGTAGTAAATGGGAGTGTTTCTTTTGCTTTTCCCTGTTAGTTTGACAGAGAATTTTTTATACACCTTTTGTGGCTGATAGGCTGTCTCTCAGATGGTCAGAAGACATCCAGCAACCATCCGCTTACGCCTAATGGGACAGAACATGCTGCAACGGCACCGATGGACCACTGTAATGTGAAAAAGGCAGGCCGTGAAAGCCCGAGGCTCCGTGTTTATTCCCAGCTTCAGAGCGCAGCTTAGTTTCCAACTGCAGGGTGGATCTGTGCGGCTGCCAGCCTTGCCAAGGCAAGCTGGGTTCTGAGGTACCAGCTGGGACCAGGACCCTCTTCCCAAGGGAGCTGCACAGTGCAAAGCCCTTCTTGGCATCTCAGGGGAAGGTTTGACCTCATAGGCTTGGCACAGTCCTTCCAGCGCTCTGTGCAGCAGCTTGGACCCCTGTTCCCTCTCCTCTGGTCAAATTTAATTCACAATCTCCAGCTCGTGCCCCGAACCCAAAGGCAGTAAATGCTAAGAATACTGCCAGGACTCCGGCTACCCTCAGGAGGTCAGTAGGGTGAGAAAGAGTCTTTTTTTTTTTTTTGACTCTCATCAAAGAATAATACTTTTATTGCTTTGTAACCATTGCACAACGCTGCCCTTCTGGGGCTGGGCCTGAGGTCAACAGTAAAAGAAGGATGCATGTGTGCACGTCTCCAGTAACACTTGTTGGATTTATAATCAGTCCCAGCCGCCTGAATGTGGCCGAAAATATTCTAGCTGTAGTGTCAGAGTCTCCTAACAACTGACTTCACTCCTGGTGAATGTTCCCTGGGGAACAGAGGAAATAACGGCAGCAAAAAATTCCCGGGCTGAAGGTCAGTGCTGTTCCACAGTTAGCGGAGCGATGACCTTACTCCTTTCTCTCCTCCCCAAACAACACCCAGAGTCCTGCCCTCAGAGCTCCCCTTTCTAGCAGACAGGAGACCCCCACCCACCGCTGAGACCCTTTGGAACAGGATGTCTGGACAAGCTGTTGGGCCGTGGACTGATTCTAGCGACTCCTTCAGTGAGCAGAAAGGTTGCAGAAAGGTGCCTGGCTAAGTTCATGTGAATATGGGACTTAAGAAGGAGGAGCAGCAAGCAGTCATGGCCTCCAGGATCTCATAGGGGAAGGTGTCCTTCCTCTCTGGAGTAGGTGATCAAGTCAGAATTGACCCAGAGCATCCTCGTCTCTCAGGGGCTGGCCTTCATGGAATTAGGCAGTGGTCTCCAGCCAGTTCTCGGAGAACGGAAACATTTATCAACCTCACCCTCCGCTGCCGCAGCAGGGCCAAGGACACGCTGGGCAGGGGAGACGGATCGTCCCCCTCAGCCTGAACACCAGTCCCTTCTGGACTTGGCTCCTCCAGACGTGGGTCTGTGGCTCCTCACCTTCTCCCGTGACTGAACCCGTGTGCTAACAAGAGTAGGGTCTAATTTTAGGAAGGGACAGTCAGCAGACTGGAATGCGTACAGGGAAGGTCTGTGAGTCATGCCTGATGAATTTGCTAGAACATACGGAGGACATGACAGAGTTGAGAGACGGGAGACAAAACAGTCTCCAGCTGCAGCAAGGCCCTTCGCCCTTCTCAAAGTACAGCTGCACGGTTAAATCCCAGCATGGTTGTCTTTCCTGGATATTTTTAGGAGCTGAAATTTTTTTTAGGAGCTACCACTGATTTACCCAGCTTAGGTTGAGGAGGCCTTTGAAAAGAGATGAATTAACCCCACAGGAACAGAGAGGGGAGTATCAGGGAAAAAGATCCAGGCTGGGAAAAGGGAACATACAGCACACCCTGCTTGGAGCCCGAGTCCCCTTTGAAATTTGTGACCTTGAGGGAGGTATAGCATAAAAAGTGTCTAAGTTTACTGATGACATAAAACGTGGGGGAGTTGGGAAGACGTAGCAGAGCTGGAGAAGAGCAAACAATCTCTCAGGGTGAGTGAGGGTGGAGGGCTGTGAGGCAGAAGGGAAACACTCGGCAAAGCTGCAACCCAGTGCTCACAGCCTGCAAAACAGGGCTCTGAGTGCAGACAGGGAGAAATCAGCTGGTGAGGATGGTCGAGAGCAGTCTAGAAAACCCCCTTCGTAGTATTACCTGAGAGAGAGAGACGGGGTAGTTGAAGGCAGCAGGTAATACAGTGAAATCTAGGACAGCAGATCTGAGTGTGCCTTTCTTTTCACTACCACAGATCAGGAGTAGCTACACATAAATCAGTGGTGTCAAACCAGTATAAAAGCAGTATGAAAAGAGAATGAAGCGTGGCATTTGATAGAAATACAAAGCCAGGAAAATTAGTTTCCTGCTCCCAGAGCTGAGTGAATAATTTGGAACCAAAATTGTAATCCATGAGGATGCTTTTCTCCCCACTCCCAGGAGATGCATGATTAGATCATGACTTCCTAAAATCTAATCACCATTCCAAGCTATTCCACACTGCTTTTGGCTCCCTGGGCCAGCTGCAGCTCTTTGTAGTGCCAACCTGGCTGAGATCAGGTGGAGAAGATGTAACTTCTGTTTCCCAGCTGGCTGTAGGGGGTCAGCATCTCTAGCAGAGCCTTGAGGTGCCAATTCCAAATGTTTGGTTCCTTCTAGAGTCATAAGCAACTCCTGGAAACTTTCCTTCTGTGCTTGCGGCGGCCAGGGAAGCCGCTGGTGTTCTGGGAGCAGGGGGTGTTCAGGCACAGAGGGTGGGATGGTCCCAGGGGCAGTTCCTTCCCCGCTGCGGGCGAGATAGCAAGGAACATGCTGTGCATCAAACCTTTCCCATGCATGTTTACTCCAGAGATGCTGAGGACGGCACATCCCCTGTCTGGTCTGTAAGGGATCCATATGGTGCAGCGTTTCTGGTTTAGCAGTTTAGCTTCATCCCAGCGCAAAGGCTGCAGTGCCTGCCGGAGCAAATCACACATTGCAAACTGGCAGAGGATCCGTTTGGCCAAATTTGAATTAGAGCTGTGAGCTCGGGTGAAAAGATGCTCTTGTTCTCATGTCAGCAGAAATTGCAACCCCCTCTTTAAGGACAAGCCCTGATAAATTAAGATGAAATAATGATTTTGAAATGTGAATGGCTGCTTCAAAACTGATCATGCTTAAACTGTGTCTTCTTCCCTCCCCACAGGGACCCTGCAGCAGGTGAGCTGCAGTCCTGCGTCCCCCAGGGCTGTGTGTCCCGGCCCTACCTCGCTCCTACCCACCTTGGGCCCTTTTGGCAAGAGCAGGGCAGAACCGCCTCCGCACAGCAAGGAGGCATGAGCAATGAAGATTACCCTTAATCCCCTCTTAATGCTGAGAACTCCTTCTAGCCTCTCATTAAACGCCTTGCTGATTATTAATGGACTTTTATTTGAGAGAGAGAAAAAACCCAAACCATACACTTTACAGCTTTGGGCTGATTCCTCCTTGGCTTTTCATTGTCTACAGCGGCTGTTGGCTTCACCATCAGAGCTGTCGCATGGATGAGATGAGGAGGGAAAATGAGGAGGAAGAAGGTTTGGTTTGTCTCCATCCCACTTCTGCTATCACCTGCAAAAGGGGGGGCTGCTGATTGAGGGTGTTGGGGTGAGCAAAGGGGGTGTCCAAGACTCTCGGGTGTCTTTCCTGGCATCTCTAGGCTCAGGGAGGTACCTACACCACAAAGACATCACTGGGAAGAGCTCATAGCTCCTGGCTCCTCTGCCATGGTATCTCTCCTTACCGTTGTGTCTCTCCTTTGAAGCCAGTCTTAATCTGCAGCTTCTGCCATGAGCTCTAACGGTGGGGCTGGGGGTGAGAGCCACCTTGCTGCCTTTGGCCATGCAGGCTGCTGGAAGAGTCATTGCTTAGAGTAAAAGGATAAATCTATGGACCTGTCACACCCTTGGAGGACACCTCTGCCAGCCGAGTCCTGTGCTCAGGCTATAGGTTTGGAATTAGAGCCTAGATTTATCTCCCTGGCCAAGGGGCCCGGCCTAGCCCCAACACTGTTCCTTCTGAATTCAACTGTCCTGGAAACTTCAGCTGCTTGGAAGTGCCCGGAGGGAAGCACAGTCGCTTCCTCCATGGGCCAGGCTATGCTGTAGTCACAGCATTTTCCAAGTCAGTTTGCTCGTCTCCCCCAGGCAGCTGCTTTCCTGCGGTGAAAGGCTCAGCTGCTTCAGAGCCGCTAGGACACAGTCCAGCGGGCAGAGAGTGCCCGCCGAGGCTCTGAAGCGGCTCCGTCAGTGCTATCCACCTGCGAGCGGCGTGCCCTTTCCTGCGGGAAGTGGCGAATGTCAGCCTTAAATCCCAGTAGCTCTTTGTTCCTGCACCGCAACCTTCCCTGCGGACACGGGAGGTGGAAGGACACAACCTGCAAGGGGAAGGAGCATCCCGTAAGGTCCCGTGTGATGTTCTCTGCGAAGCACTGCTGCCCGCTCTGTGAGCGTGGGTACAAACAGACCTGCTTTTGCTGCCTTTACGAACCTTTCTTTGCTCTCCCAGCATGGCTCCCTTCAGCGGATATAATTGCCTGTCAGCTTTCTGTGGTCTGTAGGAAGGGCTGGCGCGGCGTTCGGCTTCCCGAGTGTTTTAATGACGGGAGCCTGCAGGGGAGTGGGAGGGAGCAGGGCCCACCGCTGCCCACATGGGAAGCGGGGCTATTTGCAAAGCCCTGAGAATTTCAAAGAGCAGAAAGACCAACCGGTGGTTCTTCAGCCTGGGAAAGAGGCAATTATTTCCTGCTGACCGCCCACTCCCCTGGACAAATGGGATATTAATAGGCCAGCCCCCTCTCACCCGCCCCTAGCTCCGTCGACGATCCCTCAGTGAATGGGTACACAAGTGTGCGGGTGGAAATGCTCTCAAGGAGGATGGAGCCCTTTCAGGGAGCACGGGGGTGCTCCCTGAGCATTCCAGCTATCAGGAGTTCCTTAGGGCAGGAGGAAGGGGGATTTCTACTTTGGAAAATGTGCCGTGCTTGCCAAACACCTGACTCTCTAAGTCCCGAAGTCAGGCAGGATTCACTCGGGTCTCACCACGCCGTGACTTGGGTTTTAACGCTGCCAACCCAGAGCAGAGTCATGACTGTGACATGATTTATCCAGGACCCAAATGGCCAAGGAGGACTGGGAACCGTGGTCTTTTCTAGCTTTTCTCAGCCCACTTCTGTGTCTTATTAGAGAAATAAGAGAGAAATCTGTGCCAGGCAGAGAGGGTGAGCAAACAAAACACGGAGTTTCCCGGCCAGCCGCTGGGTGCCGGTACCCGGCCCTCCTCTGGGAGTTTGCTGGCTGGTCCTGACCCAACTCCGCACACACAGAGACGGACATGCTTCGCTGCTCAATGCATTCCTGCTTTTAACAGAATTATTCTGGAGCCAGGCCTTAATTTGACCCCTGGGTACTATATAAACCAGGAGGGGTTTATTTAACAATAAATGGCAAAAGGCTGAGACCATAGTCGGTACCAGTGCATGGCTACCACTCCACGAGTGGATCCTGCCATGCTGTGCATGGTTAACGTTTGTGAGCGCATCCCTCTCTGGGAGGGATCTCTGTTTTCCACATGTATATTCCCAGCAGGAGATGGTGTTTGGAAGAGGATGGCACAACCTTGGCTGCTTTGCACAGCAGCAGCCCTGCTGAGAGGGTGTCACTGAGGTTAGAAACCTCCATATTTCAATTAGATCTCTCCTGCGCTGAATGCAGAAATCAATAAAGTGCGTACGCCATCCGTCAGCTGGCCAGGAATCTCCGTGGCCTCCGTGAGACGGGAAAGGGGCCGGAGTGAGTCAGTTTGCCGTCTCCAAATAGCTGCCAGACCCATCACTGCTTCCTTGTGCGTGCCGAGCGAGTTGCTTGCTTCTGGTTTTGATCCTGCCGGCCCATGGGTGGGCTCAGCCCCCGGCTCGGAGGAGGAGGTGAGCGTGCCCCGGCGAGATACAGGAGAGGGAACAGTATCCGCAGCCCGCACCTTCGCTGTGCTCTCCTTCCCCCCTGCAGGCGGTGGGGCTGCCCGGGGAGGAGGTGAGGACGGAGACCCACCTCGGCAGAGGCAGAGGAGCTGGTTTGCGGAGTGGCTCAGGGGATGAGGACATGTGTTGAAGCTGAGCAGTGACCACAATCCAACCCCCTTTTGAGCAGCGGGGGTGGAGGAGCTGTTAGGGGGCTCCTTCAGTTGGAACGAGAGCCAGACAGGGCCCAGGGCTGCGCTGGAGGGTGAAGTTTTCCCCCCGCCGGAGCAGCGTGTTACTTTCCCCTCCATCTCATGGAAATAAGCCTGACCTGGGTTGCTCTACGGCGGGCACCCTGAAGGGACGCTGTGTGCCCCAGCAAGTTGCAGGGGCCATGGCCTATTTTGAGGTCTTTCATCATCATCACGCAGCATCGCGCTGCTGCTCCTGCAGCCCTTAACAGCAGCCCTGCGCTGCCGAGCCCGGCACAGCTCACCTCCCTCTTCGTTACCTCTGCCTAACGAGGAGGGGGCTGCTGGCAGCTCGGAGCACGGAGGCTGGGCAGGACAGGCCAGCCCGCATCCAGAGCAAGCAGAATTAAATTGTATTTCTAATTTGCCGACCATCCCCAATGTTTTCTCAGGCACCCTCTCGAGCAGGCAGCAGTAGGAACCAGTGGGAGGGCTGCACCCACCCAGCACTGGTGGGATGCTGAGCGTTATCAGAGTGTTCATGTGGGGTTTTTTTCTCAGCTACCTTCTCCTCCCGGTCCTGCTTCCCCTTCTTGGTCACCTTGGCATCACCTTGCCCAGAAATTGTCCTGACTGGCCAACCCCCGCCCCTTTTCAGAGCAGAGTCTGTGCTTGGTGCCGCTCCCTCGCTGCTGCATCAGCCAGGGAATTTGCACTGGCCCTCTTGGGTCCTGTCCTGGGGACAGTAGCTTTAACCTTTCACAACAGACATGGTTTTAAACCCACGTGCATGAGCTCTGGGTCCAAAAGGGAGGGACCACTGAGCTTCCATCCCTGCCTGATCCTGCTAGGGACAGCTTCCTCTCCACAGGCTTCTCCAATGACTCTTGGCTTGCACACCTTGGTGGCCACGCCATGGGGTAGAGCTGGGGACACAGAGCTGGTGGTGATGCTGCCACTACCCTCTGTGTGACCTTGTGAAAATCACTCCATAGCCTCATTCCTCTTTACCCTCTCTGAAAAGCAAGGATGGCACATGTTTGCTGCCTCGCCGGGGTGCGGGGAGAGCCCATCACAGCCCTTGGTGAAGGAGGGCACAGGCAGAGGAGGCAGCGGGGGATGCATGGCACAGCACCAAGGCCACGCAGCTTCGTCAGAGCCCAGAGCCGAGTCTCCTGCCTGCCCGGCGCACGCCGTAGCCGTGAGCCAGGGCGGCCATCCCCTGTGAGAGAGCTGCCTGGCTCCTAACACCGCACGGACACCTTACGGCACAGAAACGCTGCCTGTAAGACAGGAGCAGAAGGCGGTTATGAGCAGCGACACAACTCCATGTTTACTCTCAGGAGCTGACTGAGGTGATTCAAGGATAAGGAAGAGCAGGGGAAGTGGCCTAGTTTACAGAAAATTGGGAGGGCTCTTACAATTGCAGATGCCTCCATCGTGCTGCGGTGTTTTCCCCCATTGCTCCCTCCTTTTGGGAACGTTTCATTAATCTCCCCGGATCTGCCAGTTGTGAAACGGCAACTTCAGAGTGCCGATGTCTGGCCAAGGACGTGTGTGTCAGAGCCGAAGGCTTTCGGGGGGTTGCTGCAGCCCCGGCGCAGGCAGGACAGGGGTGAATGTAACTCAAGCAACTCCCGGGGTCTGGCTCGGGCGCAGGAATTTCCACTCCCCAGAGCTCTGCATCCCTAATAGTCACCCCCAGCCTCCTGGAATGCAAGATATTCTGGCAATCAGCGTTTTGCAAATCAAAGCAGCTGTTCCACCAACATTTTTCAGCCAGCGAGGGAGACAGCCCACAGAGCTGGGGAGGGCGTCTGGCTCCAGCTGGGAAGCACCCACCAGCACCCACCGGGACGTGGGGTGCTCGGGTGAAGGCTCAGCCCAACCGATGCAGGGGAGAAGAGTGGACCTGAGCACGTCCTGGTCGCTCCAAAATTAGAGCTAGCTCTTGGGGACCTTTGCCTTCTTGAAAGATCCCTCACTTCAGACGACCTGCTCAGCTTGGCAGGGCCTGGTTTTCGTGTCTGGGATGTGCTGTGCCCCGGGAGAGGTCCTTCCTCTGGGGCAGCGGTGCTTCCCCAGGAGCTCACAGGGCTTCTGGTGGTGCCTGGCTGGGCCCCGGACGGCCTGGGGTGAGCAGGAGTTGGGGAGGGGGATCGCCAAGGCTAACGCGCCGTGGTGTTGGCAGAGCAGATCCGTTTTTGCCCCCTCTGCTCTAGTTCAGCCCCGTGACGTGAGCAGGCGGCGTGGGGGCAGGAGAGCCTTTGCCTCCCCCCGTGCCCCGCGCTGGGCGAGGGTGTCTGCTCGCTGTCCCCGAGCCCCTGTTTTTCACGCTGCATTTCTACGAGCTGCCTTCCCCGGGGACGGCTGGAAGCACCCACGCTGGGACACCGGTGGGGGCGAGAGCTCGGCGCTTCCCGACACCGGTGCCCCGGGGCTGTGTGTCCGAAATCACCATCTCTTATGAACCCAATTACCGACAAAGTCCCGGCCGGCGATGCCCNTGGGCGCGGCCCCGCCGAGCACCCGGCTCCGCCCGCTGCAGCGCCGGGCAGCCCCGCTCCGGTCCCTCCCCCGGCCCCGGGGGCGGCGGGACGGGGGCGGATCGGGTCCCCCGCACTGCCTGACCCCGCCGCCTGCCTCAGTTTCCCCGGCCAGGCACATCCCCGACACAGCCCTCCCGGGGGCTGCTCCCCGCCGGGCCCCCCCGGGCCACCGGGGGACGGAGCTGGGCTCAGCCCGGGACGAGCCCCGTGCACAGCAGCGGTGACATTTCACCGCCGGGGTTTCACGCAGCCCCTGCGATTCACCGGGCTCTAAATTCCGAGGTAATGAGGATTAGATGAGCTGCTGGAATTAGCTGTGCCTTCAGGTTAATTAAGCCGGCAGCGCTCTGATTTATGGTAACTAGTTGAAGGGACCAGAAGCCGTTTCCCCAGCTCAGCCACCAGCTGCCAAACCACGCATCACTGGATGGGGACCCCTGCTCTGGCCACCACAGCCTCCGCCCAGCCCTCGGCTGCGCCCCACCAGCAGTATGGCATCCTGCCCCTGCGAGGGTCCCACTGCGATGGAGCCGGCATGGCCTGAGGGCTCCCAGGAGCATCAGGGGGGTCCTCTCGCTTACACCGAGCCTGGTCCCTACAGTTTGTTTTATGGAGAGTGGGTCACAGGGAGAGATGCCCCAGCGGAGGCGTCCCCTCACATACAGGAGGTCCTGCAGAGCTCCCAGTGACTCCCCATGAACCAAACCCCCTTCCTGGAGAAGTGACAGGCATCCATCCCCCAAGAGAGACTCGAAAAGTCTCTGCCAGAGCTGGAAGATGACCCTGTCCTGCCAATCCCCAGCCCTGCGTCATTCCACCATTGTCTTTCCTCAGCTTGAGGTGATGGTAATTCCCAGCGCGGTGTCTGCATCGCGGTGCCGGGACGTGCCCACGCTGCATCCCATGGCAGTGCCGGGGTGCTCGGCTGCAGCCAGCTGCTGCCCAAGAAAGCACCCACGGTGCCTACCTCTCGTCTCCTGCCTGGCAGCAGATTAAAATGTCATCACTTCATCGGTGGAGAAGGTGCAGGGGAGGAGCGGGAGCCCCGGGCTGGCAGGGGGGGCTCAGCCCTTCGCCAGAGCAGCCTGCGCTGAGCTCAGCGCCCACTCCAAATGCAGCCCCTCGTGGCTGGGGCAAGTGGGCTCAGCTGATGGAGCCGGGATTTGGGTAGAGCCATGCAGGGGTGGCCACAGGCCAAACTCCTGCTTCCCCTGGGCCTTGCCTCGCCAGAGCACGGGGCTGGGCAGGGGACTCTGTTGCATGCCAGGCTCCTGCCGGTGCTTCCTCCATGGGCTGCGCGCCCAGAGTGGGACCATGAGCCCTGGGCTCCAAGGCCGGCGGAGCTAAACCGGCTCCAGCTGCCAGCTGAAGCGCAAAGCCGAAGTCGCAGCAGGATGTGCCTCCACGCTGCTGGCAGCGGCGTTTCCCTGCCTCCGTACGGGGAGCCCCAAATCCCCTGGCAGCCGCGAGATGGAGGGATTGTCACACAAAACCAGTGACTCCCTGCAGCCAGACTGCCCGGCTGGCCCCAGGAAGGTGCTGCTGGGCTGGATCTCGTCCTCTGCCGACTGGGAGCTGAGGCCGGGCCCCGGCACACGAGACGGCCGGTGTTTTGCCCCAGTTGCTCCTGGCAGATGCAAGAGGCCTGGTCCCTGTCTCCTCACTACCTCCCAGGCTCCCACAAGAGGGTTTTTTATGTGTTCTGGTATTTTTCCAGAGGCTGAACACAGTTAACACTGTGATTCCCAGGTTTTCCTTTCCCCCTTTCCAAATAAAGGGGAAACTTTTGCTCTTTTCCACCCCTGTGATGTCTACTGTCCTTGGCAGGTTCCCCAGGACATCACCACCACACTGAGGTCCCCTCCAGAGGCGCGGGTCCTGGATGCCCCTGGTGCGCAGGGTGGCCCCTGCTCTGCTTGTCCCTTCCCTGTCCCCTCTTCTTTCCCACCACGAGGTAAGGCCTTTTGGGGTGTCCTTCCCCTGCCCCGTCCCCTCTGGGCTCCCATTGCCTCCCTGTGCGGTGTAGAGCCTCCTCCTCCTGTACCAGCACATCATTATTCAAGTCACACGATGCCCATCGCGTGTCCCTGATGTGCCAATTAAGTCGCAGCTCTAATTACGCACTTAAGCTCCCCAGTCGCTCCTCTTCCCTCTCACATCACCAGATGGACACCTGGGAGCCCACCGGCCGTCCCCCTCCTGCTGTGCCAGCCCCTGTCCCGTCCTACCTCACCCTGAATATGCTGGGCTGGGCTCCGGCAGGAGCTGAGCACTGAGATCACGTTCCTGTGGCACAGAAACTGTCCCTAAATCAGCACTATGGGGGGGGGCCATCACCAGGGGCCCTTTTTGGCCTGGGCTGCCTCCCCTGCAGCCTGTGAGGGCAGTGGATGTGGTGTGCGGAGATGCTCCGGTTGTCACCCAGCAGGGACAGTCCCCCGGGGATCCCGGGGGGACGATGGTGGGACAGAGGGGTGTTGGCAGAACCGAGGGACCCTGTGCTGCTGCTCCCCAGGAGAGCCTGGCCCAGCCCCGGCCGGTTGTACCCCAGGAGTGGCTCAGTCCCTCCCAACCTCCCCGCAGCACCCGGAGCCCGCGGGGGGAAGGTGTCCTGCACCCCACGGCAGAGCTCGCCCCACAGCGCCTCGCCTGCGTGGCCGCTCACCGGGAACCGCTCCGGGGCCTCTGCCCCCCTGCCCCCCCAGGGGCCCGGCTGCGGATACCCCGGGG
>VXBO01011173.1:81977-92667 GCA_013400135.1 Rhinoptilus africanus | reverse complement strand
ATCCCTGCTCAGAGCCGGGCGGTTTCCACACTGTCCAGCCTCAGCAAGCCCAGGCACTGCCCGGGGTCAGGGCTCTCGGCGGCGGCTGCCTGCAAGGAGACCTGCAAACCAGAGAGACTGCTGAGAGCAGGACCGAGGGCCGAGAGCTTCGGGTCAGCAAGTCCTACCCCTGCCCCGGAGCCCCCAAGCCCAGACGGGTCCATCCCAGCCCTGCACGGGAGCGGGTGGGTGCTGAGCCCGGGGACCAGGAGTCACCTTCCTGCGGTGCGCCCCGCGGCAGCAGCAGCCGAGGCGGAGGAGGTCGAGGGTGAGCAGGAGGCAGCGGATGCCGAAGACGATCTCCATCAACTCGAGCAGGAGGGAGATGACCCAGAGGGACAGCGTGGAGCTCTGCGGGCACACGGGGCGTCAGGTCCCCGCACGCCCCATCCCCAGCACTGGCACCCACAGCCCATGGGGGACTCACGTAGATGCGGGTGGGATCGAAGGGACACTCTCGGGAGATGGGGGCAAGGGAGATGTCGCCGAGGGTGCAGGGGGCCAGCAGCACCCGGCCCTGGCTGCCCAGCGTCAGCCCAATGGAGACAGCCAGCCCCGGCAGGCAGCACAGGCAGCACAGGCTGCTGCTGGCGCTCAGGGCAAAAACTGCCCATTTCTGCAGCAGGAGAGAGAAGAGGCAGCGCGGCGAGCCAGGGCCGTGCACAGCCGCCTCTCCAGGCTCCCCCCAGGGACAGTCCCGGAGCAAGGGGACGTGGTGGCTGTGCGTGCTCCGTGGGATGGCTGCCGCCTGCCGGGTGCTGGGCGGTGGGGCCGGGGGTGCTTACGAGGGCGGTGGGGGCGAGGTACCGGGACAGCATGAGGGCAGCAATTCCACAGGAGATGGTCTGCAAGGAAGCGCAGGGATGTCAGCGATGCATAGTGCCCGCCTGCCCCAGGGAGGTGGGTCAGGTCCCCTTTCCCTGTTGACATTGTCCCTGAAAGGTCATCCAGCCAATTCGGCATCGCAGGGGGCAGTGCTTCATCTCCCCCAGCCTCCATCCGGTAACAAGTCCCTGTGCATTTAACCCCCCTGGTTTTGTGCTAAAAAAGCTTATTTAGAGCAGGGAAGGGGAGATGGAGCAGTGTCCATCCTGCATCCTCCTGCCCACCCTCCCCCTCCATACACCTACATCTACCCCAGATGCACCCCGTGGCCTCCGGTACCAGCAGCGCAGAGATGACGGAGGCAGCGTTGGCAACAGCGTACTGCAGGGAGATGGCGTCCCGGGGGCTGACCACGAAGCGGAGGACGGTGCCATGGACAAGGGCGCCGGTGATGAAGTTGAGGTGCCCGATGATGAGGAGGATGAGGCCCGTTTTCATGAGGACCCTTTGGTGGCTGCCGGGATTGAGGTGGCCTGAGATGGAGAGGAGAGGAGGGATGGGCAAGGAGGCTGCACGGTGTGGGGTACCCGGCACCGAGCCGTCCCTCCACAGACGTCCTTGCCCCACACTCAGCACAGGCAGGGGACATTTGGGGACAGCCCCAGAGGATGGGACCCATGCTGGTGGGGGGACAATGCGGGAGGCAATGTGGTGGCAGCCACTGGTAGCCCAGGTATGCAAACCACTGCTCCAGCCAGCTCTCCTGGGGCCAGAGTGGGACCAGTGGCCACGGGGACATGCGCCTCTGACGGGGCTGGGGAGGGATGGGATCCTTGGAGCTCTGGGGAGAGCAGCTGCCCCTCAAGGATGGCTCCAGCACTGGCTCTCGGTGTCTGAGGGGTGACCACAGTGGCACGTGGGGCTGTTCCCCATCGGGACCCCCCTTGGGTGGGTCTCCTGCCATCACCCGGGTGCCCAGCCCAGCTCCATCCCTGCCCCTTCGCTCCCCACTCTCCCTCCCTGCCCCAGTTTCCCTGCGGGAAGGCAGCACTGGAGCCACAGGCAGGACTGGGGCACGCTCTCGTCGCAATCACCACACCAGGACCAGACTCACCCACTTGACACATCTTCGCCAGGCCGGGATCAGGCCGTCAGAGTCCTCCGATGCCCCCAGGGCCAGCTCTGCCTTCAGCTCCTGGGTTCCCAGCTGGATCCATGGGCGCTGGGAGCGGGACCAGGCCACCCGAGAAGCTCGCCTGCTGCACCCCACTGCCGCTCTAGTTCCTGTCGGACCAGCTCCCCAGGACGAACAAAGGGAGAACTCCACCTTCACCTGCCTCCGCCAAGGGGGAGCACAGCCCTGTCCCCACCCCTGCGCTCCCCTTGCCGCCGAGCCGGCCGCCGTGCCCTGGCACGCTGTGCCGTGCCAACACGTCACAGCACGCTGCCTCATCCCCTACCCTATCCATCCCCGCCACCTCCACCTCCCCAGCATGCTCAGGTCGGAACACCCTAAAGCGATGGCAGCAGACTGGGATCCGGACAGGCAGGTCCAAGAGCTGAGGGTCTGGGAAAGGGAAGTCCCTTGGGGCAGGATGTTGCTGGACCAGGGGGCAGAGACCAGTGTCACCAGGTACCTGCACAGAAAGGAAAAAGCAGAGGGGTCAGAAGGTGACTCAGGAGCCAGTTTGGTGGCAAACGCCCAAATGAAGCTTCCAGGGAAGCTACTGACAGCAAGAGAGAGCGAGAGGGGCTGGGGACCAGGGCTGTGGGAAGAGCAACCCAGCTCTGCTCACACCAGGGGTGCTTTGGGCAGCTCTCCCTCACTCACAGGACGTCCGTGTTAAGCGACGCCCTCTGCAAAGCTCGTTACAGACATGAGGCACCAACAATTTAATTACAGGGACAGCAACGCAGTCCTGGCTCTCGGAACTGTCTGGGGAAGGGCTTGGTCCAGGCAGAGACTCAAAGACACTTGTCCCTAATACCCAGCCTGAGCCACCAGCCCAGCCCTCGGCCTCCTCGGAGCCCTTGCACTCAGTAGCGCTGGGAATTTGCCTCAGCACAGCGTTAGTCCCCATCCTTCCCCTCCTTGAACCTGTCCATAGCCCCGCCGCACAGGGAGCGGGGAGGACAGACACAGCTCCACTTGGGGACAAAGCCGGTCCGGCTGCGGCAGCCCTGCCTGGCACTGCACCGTCCCCATCGCCGCTGCAGCTAGGACAAGGCTGTCACACCCCCACTCTAGTGACACAAGAAGAGATGCCCCCATTTTTGCCACGCCTTGGGCCAGGGCAGCGTTTACAAACGCTTGAGCAAAGTGGCAAAGGCAGGCAGAGGATTTCACCTTCGGAAAGGATGAGCTGGATGCAAGAAGTCGAATGACAACGAGAGTCTTTATTCAAATAGTCCCTTAGGATGTTTGCAGACATACAGACACACGTACATATTTACACTCGTACACACCTCACAGAGCTTGAACCAATAAATTAAAACAAAAAGAGGGCGGGGGATTTTTGTTTTCCTTTTTCTTTTTTGTCACGTAAGAAACAGCAGCTCCCCAAGGCGAGGCTGGGGAGCCGGCTGGAGAATCGCAAACAGAAGCCAACACGGACACAGCCCTGCCCCAAAGGATGCAATGACAGCGAGTGTGCTTTTCACAGCGGGAGGCCACTTCATACTCTGGCTTCGATGCACTCCAGTTTGACCATTTCATCCAGCCTGCAGCCCTCGGCTTGGGCACAGTGGCTCAGGTGGGCACTTGGGCTCTCGGCACCTCTAGCTTTGGGGGTCTGTGGGCAGCCTGCGGCAGTCTGAGAGTGGGGGGAGTCGCATTCATCCGAGGTAATGTCTGGCACGTCGTCCGACTGGCTGTCGGAGCTCTCCAGGTCGCTCCGTATGCTCTCAGGCTGGGCCAGGGTGATGTCCCAGGTTTTGCTGGCAACGCAGTCCTTTTGCTCACAGCTTTGGTGTTTGCATGTCTGCTCCTGCTCACCCTCCTCTTCCTCTTCCTCCTCCTCCTCTTCCTCATTCTCTGCCATTTGGGTGTGGACGTGCAGAGAGTCCTCTGTACTGCTGCCGCTGGCCAGCTGGTAGTGACTTGGTTTGGCTTCGATATCCACCTGGATCTCCATGTTATTGCACTCCCTGCAGAAACAAGCACCACGGCATTACTGGGTACAGTTACTGGGTCCCACTGGGTCACCAATGGGCACTGCATCACTGTACCGCGGAGATCACGCTTCCCAGACATGAGCAAGATGCTGCTCATCACCCCACAGCATCTGGGAAACAGCAGCACTCGCTGCTCTCCTCCAGTGTAACCGCAGCCAAGTCCATTCCCAGGCTGTGAGCCAGGCACTGAACTAGGAAAGCACCAGAGTCTCCGTAAGCAGCCAGGAAGAGACCTGGAGGGTCCTGGGCTGCAGATCCCCCCATCCTCCACATTACCCATGGAGGCTGCTCCCAAATTATCCCCAGTCCTCCTCCTGTGCGAGTAAAGGGATCAATCCACTTGCCAGCTCCCGAAGAGCAGGCTGGTACAACTCCAGTCATCTCGCCACCCACGGCAGCACCTTGCAGAGCATAGATTTTTCCAGGACACCCACTACCAACACTCTTCTCACCATCGCACGTCCTCCTACCTGTCCTGGGGGTTGTAGGAGCTGATGATGGAACCAGCCATGGCTCGAGTGCTGGCGTTGTCGCTGATAGCCCCTAAGCTGACCGAGTCTTTGGGGAAAATCTCCTTCTGGACATCTGCCTGAACTTCCAGCCTGCAGAAAAAAGAAAGATTCCTCAGAAACGCCTTAGATGGTCTCTGGGGAGTACCAACCGGTCACTGTTCACCATAGGAGCAAGAGGGCCCTCTGTGACAGCCAAGCTTGGCATGACGTTTAACCCCAATGGCTCCTCCCATTTAGTCTCATTTTTGGCTCCTTTTAGGTAAGCCCATTCTGTTTTCCATGACGAAGGCAAAGTTGTGTTTATATGTATGACTCATGCAATTCCTGCGAAGAACAGATTTCCACAGATCTAGCGCACAGCCATGATTATATCCTGGCTGCCGTATCAACACGTGTCTCGAATTACCCAGCAAACTGACTCACCAGCAAGTTTGGAGGAAAACTGTGGTGTAACCTCCTGACTTGGAAAGCAGTGACCCTGCTTGCTATAGGCCACCAAACAACAGGAAACATCAAAACCCGTAGGCTGGGATAAGGGGACTGGAAGATCTTGAAGCAGGCCACGGAGGCATCTCTGCGCTCTTCCCAATTAACCTGAAGCATCGGCTCTGCAGTTTCAAGGAGCTCAGTAGGGACAGAAACTTATCATTTGCCCTCCTTGCAAGAACCAGCCTAGCACTGGCTCCAGAAGTAGCCTGGCCTGCTGGGACTAGTTATTCCACAACAGAGCAAGAAGTAAAAATACTAGGACACGACTCCCAAGCGAAAGAAGGATGGCTCACACTCACAGAGCTCCCCAAAATAAGTATGCCCAACTAGCAGAGGCCTTGGGAGCCTCTACCCTGTTCTTGCTGTGTCCACGAGCTCAGTTACCTGCTGTACTTCCCCTTGCCTCCCGAGAGGACACCACCACTGAGGGTGCCGCCCGAGAGGGCAGCGAAGCTGGCCGTCTCGCTGTAGTTGCCCTGCATGACGCTGAGCCCATCGGTGGGGCTGCCACTGGTGCTCAGCACACTGGTCAGCCCCTCAATGCTGCTTTCGCCAATGCTGGGGTTCTTCAGGGCTCGCCAGGCGTCAGCCACTGCAGGGAAGAACAGCACAGGGACTGGGATCAGCAAGGGAACCATGGGGCTGGGAGGGAGTTGGCAGAGCTGGGGGTCAGCACGTGTCTCAGCCTGTCTCTTCCAGGGCAACAAAGAGCTGAGGTTTTGCTCACCAACAGAAGACTGAAGCAAAGCCCAGCCAAACCCAGCAAAAGAGAGATGTTCGGATTTGGAAAACATTAAGACTTGCTGCCATTTTATTACAAGATGCAATGACAGGGTCCTGCTTCAGCCCCTTCCCTTCACCAGTTATCACACAGTACCTGTGATTGGTCCATCATCTTCGTCAAACTCGATTTTCACACCCTTTCCATTGGCGGTGCTCACTCCACAGCCACCGCCCCGGCACAGCGAGATGGGCACAACACCATAGACGTAAGCCAGCATGATGGGGACTCCAATACCTGGAGAGTGGGATGCCCTGAGTTAAGAGGAGCTTAAGGCTGAGCTGTGTTGGGCAGAGAGAAGGGACTCTCTGGGGTAGGGACTCTCTCAGTTGCATTTGTGATGCTTTTAACACAGAAAGATCCTAGTTTACGATAGACAGGCAGTGGAGGAGCCCTTCATTTGTGCTGCTGCAGTGCAGAAGAAGGGAACACCAAGAGCACAGACAGCCTGAGCTGAACCCCCAGGACATCAGCCACCAAACCACTCCGTGGGTGAGAGACAGCTCTGTGTGCCAAGGGACTCCACTACAGGCTGTGGCACGGGCAGCTGGGCTCCAGGAAAACTCAAGCACATGAGGATACGCAGGTGGGATGTGACACTCAGGGACGTGCCCAGAGGAGCACACAGCAGCAGTCTGCAAACTGCCCTCTGGCCACCCCCCAACCTCTCAGGGCTGGGCTACCCATCTGTCTCAGTGACTAGTGGCCCACCAGAAAGGAAAGGGACTGTGCCCACTTACCAACACTGACAGCAGCGATGACTGGAGAGGCAATGACAGACAGGGTGACCCCACCGGTAATGGCCAAGTTCCTCTTGTGCTTAGAGGTTTTCTTTCCCTCGTACCTGCTGTGGATCTGATGGAAGGAGAAGCACCAGGTGAGAACAGAGCCCAGCCATGAGCAAATACCAGCAAAAGACATTAATAAGCTTGAGCTTTTACAGCCTTGTCAGCAGCATTAGTCTGTAAAGAACCTCATCTTGACCACAGATCTCCCCACAGATCAGATGTAGCAGGTGGGTCTGTGTTCAAGAAAAAGCAGCAGCTACAAACACAATGCTGACATGCCACTTCTTCCCTCTCCGCACCTCTTTATCAGCGCAGACACACAACAGCATGACGCAGTTTGGGGGAACAGGTCAGCATCAAAACCCGAGCGACTTATGCAAGCAAAGCTCAGGGTCCAGCCACTGCCCCGTGGAGCCCATCATTACAGGAGGTGTTTAAAAGGGACCAGGGTGCTCCTTGGGTGCTGTCGGTTCAAGGCAGAGGCACATGAGTAATGCAAAACACATTTGAGAGGGCTTCAGCCCAAAGGGCTATCAGCCACCACCTTCCCTCTCCCCACACAAAGCCCAGAAGATAAGACAAGGTTCAGAAGAGACAACTGAATTTTGGTTCTATGACAAGATCCACCCTTCCTATCAGCTCTAAATTTCTGGTCAGATGCCTTGAGTATGGAGAACGCCCCAAACCCTTCAGCTCCAGCCTTCTGCTCTCCACACCTACCTTCCTCCCCACATACACGGGGATGCCAATGACCATAGCAGGGATGGCAATGCCAGCGATGAGGGAAATGCCTACAGGAGCGCCGATCAACGTGCCCAGCTGCCAGAGAATCTTCTTTTTACGACTCCATGGCTTTTTGCCCCAGAATGTACAGCCAGAGGGGCTTAACAGAAGGAAAGAAAAAGAAAATGGCATTAACACCAGAGCAATTCCTCAGTGTTCCTGAGAACTGCAAGTTCAACTTCCATGTGAACAAAACCTTCCTCTTAGGAAGTGGATAAAGGGGATAAACAACATTAAAAAAAAAAAAAAAAAGGTTTTCCCTCTTTTTCACCCCACCCATGAAGATTAATTTGCTCATCAAGGTGATTATCACACTACTGGGACTATGTTTAATATCCAATATGCTAAGTGTTCTCAAACACAATTGTGTCAGGAGTAACTTGTCTTGGTGTGGAAGAGCATCCTCTTACTGTAATGTGGGGAGAAAGTTCAGCTCTTTGGGTCAGAAAGAACGTTTTAGGGACCGACTGGAGAAGCAGGAGGATGAAAGGCCAACGTAAGACCTGAGCTCCCCCAACCAGCCTCAGAGCAGCTCGTGCTACCCCATGGGCAGGGCCTCGGCCTCCCGCTCCCCTCCTCACCTGAGGTAATGCAGATCCGAGATCTCCTTCATGCAGAGCCAGCAGAACTCGCAGCCACACACCGCGCAGGTCATATGGTTACAGCTCCCGTCGTTCATCTTGATGATGTACGCGCTGCAGCGCGGACATGGCTTGATGTCGTCAGCTACAGGGAGAAAGCATGGGATTGAGTTGAACTCTGCTGCCGGTACGAAGAATTAATGAGGGGGGTCTCATTACGGACCGAAAGTTTTGTTTTCTGAATGGGCAGAACATTAAAACCCATCACAGACAAAGCGGGGACGGCTGCGCCTTCAGTTTATCTTCAGAGCAAGATGATAACATTGATGAGAGAGATCCCATCAAAGCCATTTGCCCAGACAGCAGGGACTGAGAACAGCAGTCACTTTATAAGTTTTTTCTCGCCTTGAATGAATGGGATGTATTCCAGAACACGCGTAAATGCTGGGAACAAGTCCTACCTGCCCTGTGCTAGCCAAGGCAACAGCGCAAGAATGAACGCTGAGGTGACTCACAAGCCAAGAACAACGCAACGATTGGAAGAAGGCAGCATCGGAGAAACTCTGAACCCAGCCCTCAAAAGCAGACAAAAGGGGAATGGGGTCTGCGGCCACATGCAGGTGTCCAGTGCCGAGGCTGTCCGGTCCCAGACCCCAGAATAAGGGTCCTTCATCTCTTCCTTAATCCAAGCGTCACCCGATCGCAGTCAGGCAACGGCTGCGCTGTGGTTCAGGGCTTTGCTGGCAGCCTCGGCAACACTCGACAATATGAAATCCAGCTGCCGAGAGCAGCTCGCACCTTATTAATCACCACATTGAATCCAGCAAGAACTGGGCAGGGAAAAACCGCCGTCTCAAGAACCTCCCTTTCAGTGGCTAAGTGCTCTTCCTGGCAGGGATCTCCTTTAAAAGGGTGCAAAAACTCAGGAACTATTTTTTGCTGGCTGGTTCGTACTGCAGGCTGTGGTAGTATCTGTGCTGTCCACCTCTAACTGGGGCACGCTGAACCTCGACACACCACGAAGCCACCTCAGAACCACCCACGACAGCTCCATTCTAAGTAAGCACTTTAACATTTTCGCTCCTGACACAGAAGGAAAAGCAACGGGTTTTGTTTGGGGGGAGGGTGGGACATTATGAAATGGCCTTACTGCCCACTTCCAGAGTCAATAATATGGTTATTTTTAACGAACGCTAACCCAGCAGACACAGCAGCTCCCACCAGGCAGCGTAGGAGGCTGTGGGTTGGCATTTTTTCCTGTACCTGACATTACTAACGCCTAACATCACACAGAGTGAGGCTCCCCACACTCAGCTAGGCATGAAGGCTGCTCTTTACTACCGCAGCAGGCAAATTTGAAGCTGCAAGGGTAAAAACCGCCTATTCGTTCAGGGTTTAGATCAGCAAGAAGTGAGAACATCCAAGATCAAAAGAGCCACATGACTAGCCAGGGCGGATGAGGGGAGGCTGCTGTGATGTGCAAGGACCCAAAGCACATTGTCACCTACTGACGTGTGCTGTGTTTTTGGAGGAGCCCACCGGGTTTGTCCTAACACACACGAGAAGGAGAAATGACTCTGAGTTTCACTGGTGGCTGCTGGAGTCCCTCGCTGTGTCACCTCAGGCACTGACACCCCCTTGCCCAGACGGGACAGGGGTAGGGACACAGGTGGCTCTTTCTCAGTTTCACAGGGACATTAAAAAATGCATGAATACATACCCGGCCCAGATTCCTGTCCGTAACTGAGGCCTGAGGTGTGCTTGGTCCGTACTCGGAGCGCCTGTGCCCGCTGCTGGCGGGCCATGTCGCAGGTTTGGTTGGGATGCCATATCTGTTTGCAGTGATAGCAGAACTCCGTCTGGCAGCCCTCCCTCTCGCAGGTCAGCTTGGGGCAGCTGGCACAGCCGTAGGCAATCACCGCGTAACTGGAGGGGAAGGAAGACACCAGAGGAATTAGTAAAAGACAAAGTCATCAAGCCACAGGCCAGTGATCCTTTTAATTCAGCCTGCCCGGGTGGCACAGGAGGCTGCCGCCGCCCCGCTCTGCTCGGAGCAGCTGGCTGAAGAGCTGAAAATGCTGCCGTGAGAGCTCAGAGGATGCCGAGGGATGTGTGAATTCACCCCCGGAGCCCGCAGGGCAGGTCAGCCCATCTCTCCCATCTCCATCTTTCCGATCACTGTCCGTGCCGCAGCCTGCGCCAGGCAAATTCCTGTTCTCTCCAGTGCTGTGAAATTAAGTAGTGCTAATTGGGTTACTCGGGGCAGATAGCTTTTATACAGATGGCTTACAATACTGAATTCTCTCCTCAACGACTGCTGGCAGTTCTCACTGTCAATTCGCACAGACCAGATCTGCCTTGCCCAGCGTGACCCGCTAACAGCTCCCTGCTTGTGCCGGTCCAGGCTCCTAGGACAGGCTTATACTGCTCGTTCCAGGCACCTGCAGCTAAACACCCCCCCCAATTCCTTAGGATAGGCATATGGGTGGATGCAGCACAGCCCAAAGGAGTCTAGGAAAGCTGAGGTTGTCCTGGGCACTTCTATCAACCGAATAAATCTAAAAAAAAGTTCACCAAGACGGGTTTCCATGTGCAGCTATCTCAAGAAACAAGCTCTCGCTGATCTCCACAAAATGCCTGTTTTAAAGAGCAGTGAAGAACAACGCTCTGCCTCTGGAGTAAGCTAAAACTGGAGTAAAACCAACTGAACGCGCGAGG
>VXBO01011173.1:66976-77808 GCA_013400135.1 Rhinoptilus africanus | reverse complement strand
GCCCTGGCAGGGCCGCAGGGCTTGGCCGGAGCAGGGCCGGCCATCCTGGGCTGGGCCGTGGCGGCCTCTTGGCCTCACCCAGGCGGAGGCTTCCCCAGCACATCCCAGGTCTGGCACTGACGGGGGGTTGTGACCGGGCCTGGTGCTCCCCGAGGGGTGGGTGGAGGGGCTGTGCCCCAATGGAATTTTGTTTTTTAACATATCTCTTGTTGGAGAGCGGGGTCTATAACTGCATGAGGCTGGTCTGAATTGATACATCCTGCTGGGGCATCTTGCCCCTGGCTGCGTGGCCCTCCTTTATAATATTTCTAAGAGTCACGTGGAGATTTACTCACCCAGGAACGCTTCCCCGACTGCAGGGTTTGGCCTCTTTCATACAGAGGGACTGAAACTACAACCCACATTCTTAACTGCAGTCACGCAGAAATTTAAAAGCCTCCGTTTCCTTCTAGGGTTCCCCTGTGCCTACAGGGGTCTGCCAGCCTTGTCTCCCGTTCAAAGGCAGATAAGCTAATGGGAAGGACACTGCCTCCTACCATGCAGAGGAGGCGAAGCAGAAGGATCTGCTGTGTCTATGAAGTGCATCTTAAATCGGCGCAGAAGGGGCTGCTTTCCCCGGAGACTGTCAGCTTCTGACTGGACAGGCTGTAGTTATTCACGTGACAAGTCTGGCTTCATCACTGTCTCCCAGCTATCGCCATTCCTGAAGTAATTTCTTTCAGAAAAGCCTATTTGCATAGTTATTACCAGGCTCCTTCCTGGCTGCGGAGGACCCCGTTCAGTGCCTCCGGGATGGAGAACAAGGTTTGGTGAACCAAACCCAGGCTGAGGGTGGAAAGCACCTGGGTTTCGGTGCTCGCGCTGCCTGACTTGCTGTAGGCAAAGACCCCGCGCCTGTCTGTGCAGCAGAGATAATGATGACGCTTCCCCATTTGATGGATGGGTGAATGAAGGCACAGAGGGAGTAAACTGCCTGTATAAGAGCACACAAACGAAGCTGCCTCCTCTCCTAACACCCTTCAGCTCTCCTGGTACCTTCCCTGCGCTTTTCTTCATTAATTCTGTGCCTGCCACACACCCTCACTTTGTGCTTATCCCAAGATGCCTGATGCACCCACGTCCTTCCCTAGAGCTTACGTTCCCCAGACATTTGTCAGCTCTCCCTCACCTCATCTGCGCTCCAGCATTCCTGCCACAATACCCATGGCTTTGGCCCAGCTGGAAGTTTTGGACCACGCTTAGGATTGGCCTCAGGGTGTTAAATTCCCACCTGGGATCAAGAACCCTGTTATTAGCAAGATAATTTAGCATGGGGGGGCCAAACAGTTCTGCTCCAAGGGGGGCAGGGATATTCCAGTGTTGTCTTCGGAGCACGTTGCCCCTGAGCAGCCTGAGTTGCTGAGCGCCGGTCCCTGGCAGGTTATGGACAGGCATGAAGATGCTTAGAATTTCTCTGACACTTGTGATGTGGAGCTCCTGGAGTGCACCGACACATGAAAGGATCCTCTCCTCATTTCACTAGTGGGAAAAGAAGGCCAGAGAATGAAAGGAGGGATGTTGTACAAGATTATATTGAAATTAACTATTCCTGTCTGAGAATGGCCAGGTATGAGGCATCTTTAAATGGCCGTCACTACCCATCTGTAACAGAGGCTGTCTTGGTTTGATGTTTTCACTAGAAAAATCACACTCCTGACTGAAATAGAGAAACCTGAACAGGACTTGTGTGTGGGATGGATCTCCCAGACAGCGCTCTGACAGCTCAGCCCTACGTCCTTTGCAGCGCAAGAGCACAGACTGTAACTAATTGTGGGAAGGTTTCATCTCAAAAGCTAATGTGAGACAGGCCTGAATTACCAGTGGTGCAGACACAAACAGAGATAGAGAGCAAAGCCATCTGGAGTCCCTGGGAAAGGCATCAGCTCGCAATGTGCTGATGGGGCAGAAATGACTCTTCATTCCCTTATATGAGGAATTATGATACAAACAGGGCTGGGGGAGGCCAGGGTAAATCCAAGGACTCATGCTGACTTCAGAGCCATCTTCCCTGCTCCCAAGCTGTGCCGACCTCTTTCCAGTTTTTATATGTTTAAGGGAATTCAGTGCTTTTATGGAGCTCAGAGATACAGACTTCTAACTGTGCTGACCCCGCCGTGATCCAGACATACCATCTACTTGGAAAAAAAAGTTCTCCATGGCTGAGGTGTTTCTCCATGGTGAGTTTCCGTAGCCCTTGCCAGGAGCAGAGGCTCCTGCTCAGCACCTTCCTGACTAGGGAGCAGTTTGAACCCGGTAGTTTGTTTTGATTCAAACTGAAAAAAACCAACCCAGCCAGGACCTTCGGATAGGAAGGAGAGGGCATGGAAACAGGCTGCCAGGGAGGGGAGAAAAGAGGGTGGTTGTGAAGTCACCCGATTGAGAGTGAGATCAGCTCAGACCCTTCCTGGGGCTGCAGGGAAACCGTCACCAGTCTGACCGTTTAACTGCGGAATATTTGAAAAGATAAACAAAACAAAAAAAAAAGGGGGGAGGGGAGAATTCAAATGCTTCAGTGAACCACTCTGCAAATCCCAGCTCCGATAGGCAAATTTGCTCTTGCTTACGCTGGCAGAAAGCTGGCAAACTGCTGACTTCCAACCCTGCTGCTTAAATCAGAGCAGGATTTGGCACAGGCAACTTTTAAAGCCGCCTGAAAAATGCCGTATCTCCCAGGAAGTCTTCCAGCAGCAGTGCAGGGCATGCTTTGCCCAGGCACCACTTTGAGCCAACCTGCACTCCCGGTGCCGTTCCCAGCCTGGATGGAGCAGCTGGGGAGGCTGGGCTGGGCTGAACCTGCCTTTGGGAGGCACGGGGCCCCTTTCCAGAGAAATAGCCCAGCCACCCACACCCCAAAAACCCCCACAAAAGGAGAGTGACAGCTCTGTCACTGGCTTCAAGGAGGAAGAGTCTCTGGTGATGTAATGAAAACTCCCCTTGGTAATTCAGAGAGTGAAAGCAGAGGCTGGCTGCCGGGAAGGGATTGCGAAACTCATCTCTCAGAATGGGAGTATTTGCATGGAGGCACCGGGGTGTGCTGTGGCTGGGAATATTGCTGCGGTGGGGTGCTGGCAGGCAGGCACGCCGGCTTTGGTTTGCAGCCTATAAAATAGAAACTCCAGCTCCTACCATGTCCCCTTTGGCCGCCCCACCTTTCCTGGTTACCCAGACTGCACAGGTATGGTCAATAACTGCCTGTTGCTCTTGTCCCTGGCCCACAGGACACAGAGATGTTGAAATGGCTGTTTCAGGACACACAAAGATTGAATCTCCCTGAAACCTTTAGGTCATTCTGGCACTGAGGTGTGAACCCCTCCCTGGAACAGACTGTTTTATCTAGAAGTACATGGGTCTCCTCGGGGCTTCTTCCTCTTTACCCAGACAGGGTTGGGTGGTTATTCGTGGGTCACAGGCTGCGTTGCAGAGCAGATGGAGTTTAGAGAAAATCCAGCTCATGTTGCTGCTTTCTGAAATAGCCACAGACACGACGAAAAGGGGGAAAGGGGGGAACAGCTCTACACCAGGAATTCTTCCTTCTTCCTGGACAGGGGCTCAGGAATGACTCAGCTCCAGTCTTGCTGGGCAGGTTGAGACCTTTGGCCCTGCTCGGATGGGGCAGCCACGGCTGTTAAAGGGGTACAGATGCATCAGGATTTCTCGGTGTCAAAATGCAGATGACAGTTTCAAGGGTCTGTCTCCTGAGGATGCACCACAGGGCATAGCCAGGTATGTGCTGTGACACTTTGCAGACAAACCTCAGAGTTTGCTGTAGTTACAGCATCTGGATGAAGGTGAGAGGGACAGACAGACCCAAGTAGCACAAAGTAGTTTTAAACCTCTCAGAGGTGGAGTAGGGAGTCTCGTCCCAGCTCTCTGCCCTGAAGAGTCATGCCCGGAGCAGGTGGGCTTCCCTTATTCGTTCTCTCACGTCCCCAGCTTCCCTGCGTGCGGGGCAGGGATGGCAATCTTGGTTAGAGGGGTTCAGCAAAGCTTAGCCCTGAGAGCTTTGAGATCTGTGGCGAGGGATGCTTTGCATTGACGAGGTAGCAGCTGTGTATTCAAAAACTGAAGCTCATTGGGGTCATTTTCTGCCAGGGCCCTGGGGAAACACTGGTTTGTAATGACATGCACTCTGATCATTTCTCAGATGGAGATGTCATTAGTGGCCGTTTA
The DNA here is from genome assembly GCA_013400135.1 of Rhinoptilus africanus. Taxonomy (NCBI): domain Eukaryota; kingdom Metazoa; phylum Chordata; class Aves; order Charadriiformes; family Glareolidae; genus Rhinoptilus; species Rhinoptilus africanus. The sequence goes on along the minus strand of VXBO01011173.1, from coordinate 73,599 downwards.
TGTCTCTCCAGGGAAGACACCAGCGGCTGGGGAGGGCTCTCCTCAGTGTGCAAATCTGCACACACTTTCTGGGTGGATCTCGTTAGTTCATGTTCTGTTTGCCTCTTGTGGTCCCCTGAGATGTGTTCAGGGAAGGAAGAGATGATTCTGCTTGACTCCCTTTTTCTCTGCTGGACTTCACATGGATTGACTCTTTTTTTTAAATTAAGAGAAAAAGGCAGAAGATGGGAGCCCTGGGATCAGAAACTCAAGCCTCTTCCAAGAGGATTGTTTTGGTTTACTCTGCAGTTACACCTCCTCTCCCCTCCATCTCCCCATCCCACTCTGCTCCCTCCTAACACCCACACAGACAGCAATCTTCCACTCCCTGCTGTGACTTTCTGCGGAAGATGCTGTCATGTGAAATCCTGGGAGAGAGCTACCACATGGAGCTCTCTGAAAGCATCGCGTGTCCCTTGCAGAACAGGCCTGCAGACGGAGGAACGCTGTGCTCCCCCTCCTTGAAATCCTGAATGCACTTCATGGATGGAGGTGGGGGGAGCAGGGAATCATCTTGTAAGTTTTGGAGCCACCTACACACATGGAAAGTCTTGTCAGCAGCTGATAAAAAGACGTGGGAGGTGGGGAGATTTTGAGGGGGTAGAACTTGGAGGCTCGCGTGCCCACATAACTCACCATCCTGTCTCCCCCAGGGCTCAGCCAGCCGGGAGGGCCACGGGCTTGGCCCGTCGCTGATACACGTGCATTGAAAGGAGACTCTGAACAGGGACTCAGAGATAACTACCGTCTACCTCAGCAATGACGTAAAGGTAGGGAGCATTAAGCAATTACTTATAATAGTAATCTGACATGCTTTCCCCCTCCACAAAAGAAGTATTTCCTTTTGTAATAAAAGCACAGGCTGTTCTGATTTCCTTATACCCCTGCTGTCCTGCACACTCACTGTACAGCTTTAGGGATAGAAATAACAATGATCCCTGCTCTCGATTCACTCTTACTGGTGACCTGCTCTCCTTAATGATAGGGGATTTATAACTGAGAAGGTTTAGCACAGTAGGGTGCTGCCATCGGGAAAGCGTTGGTCTGATCCCTACCATACGAGGAAGCAGCCAGACTCCCTCCTCACCCAAGTTGTTAAACAGACAATTATGTGTTTGGTGCTGGCATAAACACAGGCAAATTAGTCACTGGAGAAAACCCCAGTGCCTATGACAGCTGGTTGTGGCTAGAAGAAGGTGGGGGTGACAAACACCTCTGACAGCAGCAGGCAGCTGCCTGTCCTGGGCACACTAAGCCAGGGTGGTGGTGGTCAGGCACTCAGTGGGGAGAGGAAGGTGCCACCAACACGGAGATGGCACGACAGGGCAGAAACCTAGCACTGGCTCTGGAGACTCTCCTCTCTGCCTGATGGCAGCGTGCTCAGCATCTTTCAGGATGTGAACAAACCTGGCAGCAGCAGAGGCAGCAAGGATCAAGGTGAAATCTTCAGGAGGACCATCTGGGGAGGACTGAGGAAGGGTTTGTTCTGCCCTTAGAGCAGATGCAGAGAAGCTAGAGCACTCACAAGGGGTTTGATTTCTGCAAGGAGAACAGAGTGAGGCACTGGCCTGGTTTCCAGGAAAGGAGAACAGTGTGTCAGAGAGAAGGCATTGAAAAGACCTGAGGCTTCTGCATCAGCTTTCTGTCTCACTCCTGCAGACACGTGGGTGCTTGGGAGTTCAAAAGGCTGAACTGGAGGCTGTCCTGCAGCTGGCGCAGGACAGGAAGCTGTGGGCTTCTCCTGCAGAGCTGTTGTTGGCGCATAGACCACAGTGTCCCTGTCTCTCCTGGGGATCCCTGCATGGCTCAGCACCTTTCTCCCTACAGCACTGACCTTCGTGGTGGGAGTGTGGGAAACAGCTGGATGGGAAAGCTTGGTACAAGGCACCAGCTCTAGTGCCCAGATCCTCAAAGAGACACTGGCAGCCTTTCGGCAGCATCTGAAAACCTTGCAGCATCTCTGACATCCTTTCCAGCTGGTGCATCCTACAAACACTGGGAGGGCTGGGCACACCACACGTTTCCTCCACCCGACCCACCCATTTCCTATTTTCTGCAGACATGACAACTAGGGAGTTAATCCTGCAGGCCATAAACTAAGCGGTATTAGCAGACACCATCTGTCCTTTTTCATTTGCTGATGCACGACCTATTTTGCTGTGTAGTGGAGCAGGCGCTGGAGATTCGGGGTTTGCATGTTGCAGTGTCCCTGTTGCCGGGGTATAATCCACTGCTGGCAGTGACCTGCTAATGGGAGAAGGCTCCAGTGAACTGAGCACCAGGGGGATCTGCTGTCATGGGCAGGTGGTGGCTGAAGCCTGTCCCTCTGGCTGCTTGGCATCAAAGGATGTTTGAGTCCAAATCCCACAAAGCACCAGTTTACACCTGGGAAAAGAAATGTCTTAGCAGAACTTGTAAGGACAAGAGCACGACTGCCCTCAGCAGGGCCTCTCCTTCCCTGGAGCCCCTTCAGCAATGGCCATGGGAAGGTCACTGTGAAATAGAGCCACCTTGTCACAGCCGTGGACTGGGGATGGGGACAGTAAAAGCAAAATAAGAAAATGAAAAGGACTGTTTTCATCTTGGCAGGGGAAGAGAAATATCCACACTCCCTCACTTGCCAGGAGGTCACTGTCATCATGGGAAGAGACCTGAATCTCTCAAGTCTCTTTAGGACTGTCTTGGGAGAACATTAGCTTGGGACTTAAACCCTGCATCTGCTCCTGAGGACATGGATGTGGTACTTCTTTCCCCTGAGTAACACTCTGTCTCAGAGGCAAAGTCCGAAAAACCACCTCAACACCTCTAGAAGCACTGTAACACAGAGATCACACAGAGGTCATTCTCATACCAAAGGGGGTTCATAGGAACAGGCCATGGGGTGTGCTCAGCACTCTGGCCATGCTGCTCCGGCCTGTGCTTTACAGAAACTGAGCAACAGCAATTGCAACAGGACAGGGAAAGCTGGGAAGAGAATCCTTTCCTCATTTTTCTAACAGAATGTGGTCATGTATTGGAGCAGTCTAGTGACCCTTGTCTGGGTACATAAGTACAGACATTATTAAAGGTCATAAAACCATCAGGATATTTCCAAGCCAGTTATCATATTTGACTTAACCTGCTCTCAAAGCAATTCCAAAGGTTAGCGCCTTGCTGTGTGAAGCCGCATTTCCTCCTGAATTTACCAACTTTTTATTTAACTCAGTGCTGGTGACAGAAATTTTCCCTGAGCTCTGAAATAAAGAGCATGGAAATTCTGTTGCTGTGTGCCATTAGGAGTCAGGGAGGGAACTGAGCACAGGGGGCTCAGTGCTAACATGCTCATCTGTTACTCAGAACCAGGGCAGTTGCTGACCTCTGCCTGAGGTCCCAGAATCAGCCGGGGAGTTTTTCAGCTTCCTGCCTCACCGCACAACGAAAATGGAAGAAAGAGTGTAAGGAGTTACTGAGACTGACCTTGGCATTAGCCAGACAACTTCTTTCTGAATTAGCTCAGTTGCACCATTTGGGCTTTCCGAGGAACTCTTAACCTGCTGGGTAGGATGTGGCCTGAATGCACCCACTTCTGTGCCTTTAGTGTCTTCTGAGTAGCGAACTCTGGCTGCTGCAAGGATGGTGCAAGTAAGCTGATGTGGAGTCATTTCCCTTTCCTGCTAGTTCTGCTCTTTTCTCTTAGAAACTGGCTTAAGCTCTGAACCCCTGCGTTTCCTACCCTGCTGCAACTGTAATCAGTGGTGTCTTCTGCACAGTCTCGCTGCCTACAGAGATGCTTGACCCCTTCACAAATCTTGCTAAGCTTTGGACACTCGCAGCTTCCAGTAGCAATAAGCCCTGCTATCTCCTTCCTGTCTTTGCTAGGCTTTGCCCAGTGTTCCCTTGTCCACGTTGTCGACACTTGCTTGGCCTCTACATCAGATGTCACAAGAAATAATGACTTTCCTGCAAGATAACCGTGATGTCCCTGCCACTCTCCTGCAAGGTGTGATCTCCACCCTGCGCTTGGGGGAGAGGGGACGGTAGCTGGTGTCAGGATCTCTGTGCTAGGAACAAGGTTTCTTGCAGACTGAAAGCTTTGGGGTATAAATTCCCACAGCAGGAGCAGTCCCAGCATTTCTTACTTCTTTCTTTCTGCTTTGGGAAAAGAATTGACTCAATAATTTTATTGATGTGAGGCCAAGGAGCAAACATCCCCCCTTCGCAGGCCAGAGTCACAGGCCTTTCCTGCATGCTGTGTGAGGAAGAGGAGCAGGGAAGGGCAGTGCTTTGCCAAGACTAGAATGCACCCAAATCTGTGACTACTGAGAGGAGGTGAGAAGAGGAAGAAACAGCCCATGTGGTCAGCCCTGGAAAGGGCAGTTCCTGCTGAGAACTGGCTGGGGAACATTCCCATTTTCATAACCAGCAACAGCTGTCAAAAGGGGAAAGAAGAGTGATTCTGGACCCTGCCGGCAGCACCTCCCGTCTGCAGCTGGGACAGGAGAGCAGCAGAGTGCTCCCAGCACAGCCCTCTGGCCTCGGAGCAAGGAAAACGTGTNTGCCTGAGGTCCCAGAATCAGCCGGGGAGTTTTTCAGCTTCCTGCCTCACCGCACAACGAAAATGGAAGAAAGAGTGTAAGGAGTTACTGAGACTGACCTTGGCATTAGCCAGACAACTTCTTTCTGAATTAGCTCAGTTGCACCATTTGGGCTTTCCGAGGAACTCTTAACCTGCTGGGTAGGATGTGGCCTGAATGCACCCACTTCTGTGCCTTTAGTGTCTTCTGAGTAGCGAACTCTGGCTGCTGCAAGGATGGTGCAAGTAAGCTGATGTGGAGTCATTTCCCTTTCCTGCTAGTTCTGCTCTTTTCTCTTAGAAACTGGCTTAAGCTCTGAACCCCTGCGTTTCCTACCCTGCTGCAACTGTAATCAGTGGTGTCTTCTGCACAGTCTCGCTGCCTACAGAGATGCTTGACCCCTTCACAAATCTTGCTAAGCTTTGGACACTCGCAGCTTCCAGTAGCAATAAGCCCTGCTATCTCCTTCCTGTCTTTGCTAGGCTTTGCCCAGTGTTCCCTTGTCCATGTTGTCGACACTTGCTTGGCCTCTACATCAGATGTCACAAGAAATAATGACTTTCCTGCAAGATAACCGTGATGTCCCTGCCACTCTCCTGCAAGGTGTGATCTCCACCCTGCGCTTGGGGGAGAGGGGACGGTAGCTGGTGTCAGGATCTCTGTGCTAGGAACAAGGTTTCTTGCAGACTGAAAGCTTTGGGGTATAAATTCCCACAGCAGGAGCAGTCCCAGCATTTCTTACTTCTTTCTTTCTGCTTTGGGAAAAGAATTGACTCAATAATTTTATTGATGTGAGGCCAAGGAGCAAACATCCCCCCTTCGCAGGCCAGAGTCACAGGCCTTTCCTGCATGCTGTGTGAGGAAGAGGAGCAGGGAAGGGCAGTGCTTTGCCAAGACTAGAATGCACCCAAATCTGTGACTACTGAGAGGAGGTGAGAAGAGGAAGAAACAGCCCATGTGGTCAGCCCTGGAAAGGGCAGTTCCTGCTGAGAACTGGCTGGGGAACATTCCCATTTTCATAACCAGCAACAGCTGTCAAAAGGGGAAAGAAGAGTGATTCTGGACCCTGCCGGCAGCACCTCCCGTCTGCAGCTGGGACAGGAGAGCAGCAGAGTGCTCCCAGCACAGCCCTCTGGCCTCGGAGCAAGGAAAACGTGTGTTATTTTCCAGAGGGCTAAACCAGCACTAACCAGGTGGGAAATGTATGAGTGTCTCACTTTGCAAATCAGCTTGATCAGTGTTCTCTTGTCTCTTTCCACAGCCTGGCCCTTGGTTGCCAAGCCCCTGCCCTCAGCCTGGTTCAGTCCAGGGCTGCCCCCACAGTGCTCTGTTCTCTCTGCAGGAGAACAAGGTGGGCAGGGGGAGAGGGGAGTTGTAGTTTGGTGCGTCCTTCATTCTGGGGCCAGCATGGAAAGGTGAACAAGGTTTGTTCTGCCCAGGGTTTGCTGCTGACCCACCCCTTCCTTCCCCCTGCCTGATGCCATGACCACAAGCCCCTTCTGTCTGCCTTCTCTTCAAGCAGAGCCCACCTTTACTGCAGCCAGGAAATAATTCTTTTCCCTCACCCCTCCACCACCATGAGAAACCCTTTTCCCTCTCAGGGCCTGATCTCATCTGTGGGTTGCCTTAGCCAGTGTTTAAGCAAACTAGCCCCTGTGCTTTCTGAGGAGGCTGGACTGTGCACAGCAGGAAATTGAGTAGGGGGTTTCTGAGGTGATCAGCGCGCACTGAGACCTCAAATGCTTCTCTGAAATCAGGTCCTGCTGTTGCTCCATAGCATCCCTCTAACAAGGAGACAGCAGCTATGACTGTCTCTCACCTGCCCAGCCCTGCCCTCCCTGATCCGCACTGCCGTGTCAGTCCAGTGACTGCCTCTGAAAGAGCAGTAGCTGCCAAGTGCCTCCCAGCCGTCTCTGAGTTACAGGATCCCTCCCCAGCATGAGCCCTGCAGCCTCCTAGGGGGCAACTATTGGCAATAACAACCCTATTTAAACAAAGCAGAGACAGCCTGGCTTTATGTGGCCTTTCCCT
>VXBO01011173.1:45735-66908 GCA_013400135.1 Rhinoptilus africanus | reverse complement strand
GCATATTTGGGGAAAAGCCTCTCAAGGCAGCGCTGACTCCTGCGTTTCCCACTGTACACGCAGCTCAGCCACAGCAACATGCTGGGGTTCACGTAGCTCTGGGTCCTGCTCCAGCTATTCCCACCTACTTTCCAGGGATCTCCTGCAGGATTCACAGCCCAGCACCCAGGGGTGCTGCCCATCCCCAAACACATAGGAACAGTGCTGTCAGCATGGGATGAGCACCAAAATTGCTGCTGGAGAACCTGGCAGTGGACATGGAGCAGAGCCCTGTCCCCGGGCGGAGGACCAAGAATGCCTCTTTCCCATCCGACAAGCCAAGGCTTTGAGCCCTGCCAAACCCCAGTGTTTGTTCTTGCATTTGGCAAGCGAGAGGTGGCAACAAAAGCATGTGCTAGGCAGAAAGAGGAGTTCCAGTAAAGGAGAGAAGTGGGTTTCTCTTGGGTCTCTGTGACATTTTCTGGTTTGGAAATAAGAGAGATGTACAGAGACACTAACAACGCACAGCAAGGGTGTTTCAACTGCCCCAGCAGCAGAAAAAAAAACCCTGTGACCTCCCTCCTTCAGTCAGAGGAAACTGGATCCCAGAGACACAGCCCAGCCTTTGGGTGCCTGGGATGGAACCAGTGGAGATCCAGCTCCAGGGAGTCAGTGCCTTTGCCTGTTTGCAAGGAAACTTTATTTGCATCCATGGAGCCTTTACTGTGGGCACCTTGTCTTCCAGCCCTGGTTCTCTGGGATACAGGTCCTGCTGTGTGATGGGAAGAGTTTTTCTTCTACTGGCAGTGGCTGACCCAAGTTCTCCCGGAGCCCGTGGACTTTTATCAGCAATGCCCTTGGCCATGAGGATCCTATTGACTCCGTCCTCGTCACCCTCCTTAGAGAAGCAAGCACAGAGAAGGAGCTGTTGGGGCACAGCCAAGAGAGGAGCTGAGACCGAAGAGAGTCAAATGGCTCCAGCAATTTCTCCGTATGCTTCTAGGCCTTCTTGCTTAACCTTGGAGAGAAAAAGCAATGCTGGCAGGAGGAAAGAAAGGAGCAGGGTTCTGTGCAGGTAGGTTGGGAATGCATCTAGGTCACCCCAGAGCTGAGAGTTAAGGCTAGGTTTAGAAATGCTGATTTGGCCAAAGGGCTAATATTTCCATTGGAAAACAGAGAACTATTGATTACTCAAGTAACCTTAGCTATTAAACAAACAGCTACCTCAGCAGAAGGAAATTTCAGCCTGGGTTTAGGGAGGGGATAGAGGGGCCTCCAGGGTGGCATGGGCAGTGGTAGGAACACACCAGCCTGCTCTCCTTGACTCAGCTGCTGTGCTGCCTGCTGTCGGTACCAGATAAAGACTGAAAACAAACACAAGGTACGCACCTTTGAGTGCCTGTGTGCGCCCCTGCCAAAAGAACTGGAACGCATTCACCGCAGTGGAGTCATGGCCAAGATGGACTGGAATAGGAAGGATTAAAATGTCCCTCAGGACTTGGCTCAGCTCCCAGGGCCCTTCCTGGACACGTACAAGGGCAGCTCCTCCCGGTGCCTCAGGCCTCTGCAGAGGCTCACAGGTCCACAGCCCTCTTTACCCAGGAAGGGCTGTGGTGCAGGCTGGGAACCCACGCCCAGCAGAGCACAAGTTCCCATTTATTGTATTTTTATATCGTTGTATATCTAGCAGCGATAGCCTGTGGTAGGGCGTAACTGCACAGGTAATACAGCACAGCTGTGGAATGGCATTGCATGAAGGCATTAGGAGCATGTCGGAGACCCAGCTGCTTCAGCTGATGTGCAGATGCCAGGCTGTGTAATATTCACATGATCCTCCCTTTTGCAGTGTAGGCAAGTATAGGGGGAACAGCAAGGAGAGCCAGCTGAGCAGTGGAGAAGGTCAAGGACTACCAGAGTTGGCTTGCCCTTTCTGTTTGTAGGAGGTCCTGGTGACACCCCCCACTAAATGTTGAATAACCTTGAAAAAAGAATCAAGTTGAAGCATGCCTTTGAAGCAGTCCTAGCTGCGTTAGCTGCTGGCCACTCAGAACCACAACATCAGGGACCGAAGCTGCCAAAAAGCAGCATTGCCTGCCCTGCGCCCTTCCCAAACGGCCCCGGGAGCCTGGTTCAGGCTGTGCCTGGCAGGGTCTCACCCAGAGCTGGCTCCCTGCCCCCACAGCTGCCCTGTGCAGCACTGAGGGCTGGCACACAGAGCTGACAGCAGGTCCTCTGCTCTCCTCCCCTGCCCGCCCACCTCAGAGGCCTGAAACAGCGGGACACACAGCCACCTGGGTGACACCACCACAGCCTGCTCCTAAAAGCCTACAAGCGCAGGGACTCCGACCCGTTGCTCCCGCAGAAGTCCCACACAGCAGCACGAGCTGCTGCCATTTGCAGAGTTACCATAACATAAGCAGCAGTACGGCCGCTGCAGGCCACTCCCAAATGCTCCCTGTGGACCCAGCATCTGCGCCTTCGTGGGGAGGATTGTACATCTCACAGCAATAGCCCTCCCTAATTAAAGCATATTTATGGTCCTTACTGCAAGTCTGCTCTCTGACGTACACTCAAGCTTTCCTGGCTGCATTTCTCCACAGCTCCAGTGCTGCCCCCAGCCCTTTAAATAACATGGGAAGCATGGGAAAGTTACTACAACAAAGTGGTTGCGACAGGAGCATTGGCCTCTCCCTGTTCTTGTTTTTTCCTTCAGCCCTACTGAGTTTCTGCTTTGTGCCTCTTCCATCTCCACCCCAGTACTGGTTTCTGACACCCAAAGGGTTACCAGCAATGGGCTTCTGGCCCCAGATATACTTTCTTCAGTCAGATTAAGTGGGTGCGAATGAACTTGCTTTCTAGTTTGCTAACATACTGCAGGGCACTGTAGCTGTAGAGTCCACACATGCCCCTGCTGTGGAATTGGAGCTGTAAACCCACCACCTTTTTCAAGCATTGAATGAGCCCCGTTTTTGGATTAGGAAGAGATTAAATTCATCCCAGAGCCATGGGCCAGCACAGCGCATAGGTACCACTGGGATGCTGCAGGGCACAGAGGTGACTGTCACCCCTTGTTCTCTCCACTAGCAGATTGGATCCCGTTATGCAACCGTTACGCTAAAAGGCAATACGACATCCAGAGTGGCGTCAAGGGCTTTGTTATTTTGCCTTCCAGGTCTGCAGATCCCCAGGGATCCACATCCAGAGAGCTCCCAGCAATAATTGCACACCTGGCTACCTTCCCCAGAACTATTGCTTCCTGCACAGGCAGGGTAAGTGCTGATGCTGCTGGAGATACGTAGTTTAGGATTCCTACCCCAAATGCACGCTGCTGGGTTTGGTCCCAGTGCATCAGCTCTGCTTACAGCCTCCCATTACTAGATGCAGCTATGGGGGACCAGGTCTCCAAACTTCCGATTTATTTCATCAATGATTTGTGCTCTAATCCCAAGAGGGAACTCTGGTCCCCTTCTCCAGAGAGGGACCATGGCTACTCCCCAGTCCCTTTAGCCTTTCTTGGCATTTCAGGTACTCCTGGCTCTTCCCAGCAGTGTCAGTGACATACACTGGTATCCTGTGGGGATGCATTTGCAGCTTCTGCACCAGCCAGACAGGCTCTGACCCAGTCGCACTGTCCAAGAACCAAGCCCTGCTGTGCCAGGCTGTTAGGGCACTGTGTAACATCGCTGCTGCCCAAGAGCCATCCCAGACCCGCACAGTAGCCAGAAAAGATGCCGAGGCAGGCTGGGATCCCGCAGCTGCCCGTGGAGCCCACCAGACCCGCTGCCCCCAGAGCATCTCTTACCTTTCCCTGGAGCCCACTCCCGATGCAGCTCTCTTCCCTCCGCAGTCTCCCTGGCTCTCCCCTTCCCACTCCCCTTCCCTCTGCGCCACCTCCCTGGCGTGATGTCAGCGCAGCCCTGCCTCCGCAGCCTCCCCATCACACCCCTCCACACACAGCCGCCCATCACACCCCACTCCTGCTTCCCTTCCCAACCGTTGCCACAGCGACAGGAGGGGGAATCCCATCCTCTCCTCCTCCACCTCCCAGAGCCTCGCTTGGTGTCACCCACCGCAGCTCGAAGGACTGGGTGACAACAGGGAGCCAGCGATGGCCTCAGGCAAAGGAAGCCGTGGCTGAACATACCTGGAAGGGAGAGCAGAGGCAGTCATGGGAGGCAAGCTCAGACAAAACAGGAATTCACCTTCTCCGCAGCCGTTACCACTAGTCTCCCCAGCACTTTTCTCACCGTGCCACCTCCTCCATTCATCGCTCTCAGCCAGTTCTTTGTTCCTCAGCCCCACGTACTCTGTTTCAGGGCTGTGCATATGTGTACCACGATTATACAAACTCTCCACAGACAAGGGATTTGTGCTATCTGCCGGCAGCAGGCACTCCATAGCGACTTCTCCTCACTCCCAGGTCAAGACCAGAGATCAGGTATCAATCAGAAACTTAAAACCAGCTCCGAGCCAGACCATCGGGAGTCAGTGGACTCATTATTACTAACCACAAATCCACAGTGAAAGGTTTTTCTGCAATCTCTCTTTCACAGATGGTTTCATCAGGAAAGGAGAAGGAGAGATACTGTATTTTTAGGACTGCAGCACATTTTTAATGGAAAGAGATGGCCCAGGGCTTTTCATCACTCCCCCCAATCCAAGATGCTGTTTCTTTTCAGCAGAAATACTGCTGCATTAGAGAACAGGTCACTTCCTCTATCAGTGAGAATTCAGTGTCCTATTTGATGCTGGTCCTTGTGCTATAAATAGGAATTTTCCCCTTTTATAGTTGCTGAATAATTGTGTGTATGAAATTCAAACACAGTTTTCAAAAGAGTGCCTGATAAGCAGCTTGCTGGAGTGAAATCATTGAACAGAAGGAATTTACAGCACCTGCAGAGCATTGCGTACTGTGGAAAACATTCAAGGTCAACATGACAGTGACAGGTCACAGAACAGATCCAACTACAGAAGATGTAGGCTCGAGCTAAACAGCCTCCCCACAGCAGCCTTTCCCACAGCACCCCGACAGTTCATTTCACGCTCCACACTTAGGTAAGGATCAAACGAAAGAAGCCCAGCTCAGAGACAAGACTTCTCCATCCCACATACTAGAAAGCCAGGAGAAGCAGGCAGAACAGGTTTTTAAAACAACAGGAGACAAATAGGAGAGGACACAATCCCAAACAACCAGAAAGAACATCCATCATCAAAAAAAAACAAGGGGAGAACACCACAAATGTCAAAGAGGCACAAGCTTGCCTTCAAAAGAGAGAGAATGCTAATTGGAGGTACAGAGGGATAATAAAAACACCAGAGCACAAGAAAGACTGAATGGCGGAGTGGTGCAAGAGCCCAATTATGCTGAAGAAACAAGTCATTTCTGGAGGAAATGGGCACATGCAGCCTGACCCTTTCTGGTGCCTGTCCACAGCACCTAAACAAAAGCCCTGAACTCAAGCAGGGCTGCAAGGGGGTTAGCAAGGGCATTACGGAAAAACAACCACCCTCCATCAGCACATCAAGAACAGCCTTCCTCCAAGATACCTCAGAGAGCCAGGGTCGGGGTCCCTGCAGAAGCAGGATAAAGGGAGGCCAGGAAATGCTCTCGTTTCTTGTGTTTAGAAATTTTTGCCTGCGTGGCTAGAGAGAGGCACCAGCGGAGGGGAACGGAGGGATGCAACAAGGCATGAAAGGCAGAAAGCAAATGAGCAGAAACAAGACACAGTATGTGGCTTCCAGTTACAGCAGGACGAGAGAAGGAAATAACATCAGCTCCTCCAGACAATGGCCATGCAAAGGGAGGGGGGAAAGGCCAGGAATTACATCAGTTAAAAATACCTGAAAGGAGCTCTGACCAGGAAGGTCAGGATACACAGGGTCTCAGTGCTTTCAGCATCACGCATGAAGGAACAGTAGAGAAAAGCAGCAAAAGACACCATTGCTATGGTGATATAAAGCATTGGAACACACTCAGCAAGGAAGAGAGATAAAAGGAATTACGAGGCGCGTTTTCAACTGCATAGAAAAACATCCTTGAGATTGGATCAGGCCCGAGGATCCACCCAGCTCAATTGTTAGTCGACTGCGCTGTCATCTGCCTCGTCTTCCACACTGTCTGCAGGTCAAAGAGGACACAGCAACAGATACAAAATGTAAAGGGGTTATTTTATTATTGATTCAGAGGTTAGACAAGGCACCATTTGATCTAAAAAGAAATGCAAAAAAACCCCAATTAAGTGTTATTTTTGCAGTCAATTAAGAAAGTCTCTTTTGCATTTCTTCAGAATTGTGTAAATTCCAGCTTGGTCGAGATCACAGAAAAGCCACCCCATTGCCAAGTAAGGCAGGCTTGGACTAGAGCCGCAGCCCCTCTGTTCAGCAGCAGAGAAACCCTGAGAAGTCTCTATGCCCCGGTTCAGGAATGCAGCAGAACAAGAAAAACAAAACTTCCAGGAAAAGACCATGGCATCTTTTTTTTTCCTTTCCATTTCAGACATGATGAGTCATTTGTTCGTTTTCGTCCTCGCGGACAGGAAGCAAACTTTAGAAAAATCACAGCAAACCTTGCAGTGGCCTCAGTACTAATGGCCCATGAGACAAGCCCTGAAAGTCCTGGAGAAGCCTGGAATGGCATCTAGCCCTACCCTCCTAACAGGTCAAGGACCTGCATCTGATCACTAGCAGATATTTCACTCTGTACAATTGTTTTGCCTCACCAAACTGTGATTCTAAGGAGAAGGCCATCTCCTCTTCACAATGATTCTGCTGAATAAGAAATCCAAACAAAACCCAACCAAATCAGCCCCAAGCCCCTTGTCTACCACGTCCTTATTCCCCTCCCATCAATCGTACCCCCCTCCCAGCTGCCGCCCTCCCTGCCTCCCCTCCACCCAGGGGAGGGCTGCAATGGGTGACGTAGCAGAGTGTGCAGCGTTTGGTGGTCTCTCATCTGGTTCACGGAGTCACTCAGCTGGAATAAATGGGAACAAAGAAAAAAAATAGATTTAGGGGGAAAAAAACCCAAAATTAATCGTGGTTTATGGCAGAAAGAGGCTAGTGAGCTGGACGCAGAGTGAACACAAAAGGGAAAAGGGACGGAGAGTGGAAGAACACATTGTTCTTGCTGTGGAGTAAAACCTTGACCAAATCCAGGAGCACCAACTGGCCATTATAGCAGCACGCAGGGGGCTGCAGCTCTCCTCTTTGACTCTCTCAAAGTGCCAGGAGAAAACTTGCTTATACTCAGAATTTGTTTAGTCACCGAGGTGCCAGAGCAGCTCTAGCACGCTTTCCTCTCTCCCTGGAGCACGGCAGCCCTACGCTAAATGCTGTTCTGACCTCCCAGTGCGCCGACGCCACGTGCTGGGGCTGCCCTTTGATAGGAAAGCCAGAGACCATCGACAAGGCAACGGCCATCTGGGGGATCTCAGGGGACTGCAGGCTGCTGACAAAAGCGGCACCATTTACTTTTAAACCCTCTCTCCCTGCAGTCACGTGCTTTCAAGAGCAACAAGTCAACTGCTTTCAGTTTCTGCTGCTGTTTCCAGTTTGCTGGAAGGGAAGAAGTTGTTTCCCTGGAAAGGATGTACCAGGACAGAAAGCGATTTTCAGACAAAAGAGAAATTGTCAAGGAAAAGAGCAAAGGATTCCTGAGGACTAGGCATCTGCCCTGGAGACACAGCCCACAGCAGCTCAGTGGAGGACAGCACAGGAGGGAGACAGCCCAGCTCCTCGAAAGAGGAGGGTGCTCAGTAACACTACATCAGTAAACATACATGGAAGGCCAAAGGACAAAGTTTCATCTGGGCCAGTCTGCATTTACAGCAGGGTACTCTAGGAAGGGCTGGAATCCCACATGGGGCAAAGGTCATCACCAGCCTTGCAGGGTCACCATATAGCAGCGTACTGGCCCTGAGAAGCCAGGGCAATAACCACCCCGCACATGGTGTCCTCAAACAGGCAGCCTGACAGAGCTGTTTAACTTGCTCAAGAAACAAGTACATTTCCATGATCTCATAATGAAGGTCATTGGCTCAAGGGCACATGAAGCCAGTGGTTAATAATGCTGTCTCTCAGGCCTTGAAAATCATTTGTTTTGCAATAAGGCTTTATTTAGACTTTGGGACGCATGTTCATCTCTTTGGCCAAAGCCAAGGCAAGAGTGAAGAGATAGAAGCCAAGTCCTCAGGACATCCCAACTTGCCACACACAGCCACTGTCAGACCCTGACCAGAAACTTCATGTTGTTAAAAAAAGCAAAAAAGCACCTCACTAATATTTGCTATATTATGGCCCACAAATAAGGAGAGGCCAAAAAACAGCAGCGCTCACCCACCCTCCTTCTGCCCCACAAGTCCCATCAGAACAGGAGGAAGGCAGGCTGTGCTCTCAAGTAACCTGCCATCCCACAGAGAATAAAACACATACAACGAGAACCAAGTTCTCAGCCAGCCCCAAGCAGCAGCAGGCTGCACTCACACGCACACAGCCAAGCTGTACCTCCCATGGCTGCTCCATGGGACACACAAACACACACACAACCCTTCACGTGCTTCCCACAAGCAACCCCCGTTTCATTTCCTGCAGCCAACAGTGAGCATCACCTCTCCGGCACCCAAGGTCCCTCCCCCCACTGCTCAGTCCTGACTGCCAACCTTCTGCTAGTCGCCTGTGAAGCTGCCAGGAGGAGCCAAAAGTACAGCCCCGTCCAGGGAGCTACAGCTCTGGAATGAAACAAGCGCCTTTTGACCCAAAGGGCTGTAGACCCCATTTCTGGCGCTGGTGTTCGGGCTCGCTGCGACCTCTAGGGGCCAAATCTCCGGCATCCGCAGACAGACCGACGTCCACATGTACTGACATAGAGACCGTTAACAGCTCCTTTAATAGAGAATTAGCACAGCCCTGCCTTGGGCTCTATCATCTTGTCCCCTCCTTCTTCTACACTGCTTAGCTCTTCAGCCTCCCTGGCCCCATAGAGACAGAGATGGAGAGACAGAGAGAGAGAAAAGGGAGAGCTCCGTCCTGGGACAGAGCCCTAAATGAACATAACCAGGTCTTTACATGTCGCTCTCGAGAAGGCTGCCAGGATGCTAGCGAACACCACGTCGGGAGACTGGGAGGCATCCACCGCCGTATGGATCCCTCGCTTGCTGTAGTAGGAGACCAGGGGAGAGGTCTGTGTGTGATAGGCCTTCAGGCGGGTTTTCAAAGCTGTTTCATTATCGTCCGAACGGCGGATCAGGGGCTCTCCAGTGACCTGGGAGAAGCAAGGGGATAGTCTCCAGCTAGCTGCAGCCTGACACGCTCCCCCCTTCTCTCTGCAGCTATGACAACCCCTGCTCCCCTCCTCCCAGCCAGGCTCCTCCAACACGGAGCTGCAGAGGTGATCCCCAGGTCTGCAGGGAGAGCGGGGCAAACCCGGGGCAGCCAAAACAAGTCCCACAGCAGTCACTGAAGAGAGAAGGATTCGGCATCGTTGTCTTTCCCACACACACCACTCTGCTTGCTAAAAGGAGCCCAGGGAGCCTTGAGAGCAGACACCAGCTACAGTTGCTCCCCAAGAGGGAAACTAGTCACAACCCACTGCAATTTCAGCAACAAGTTCTGAGGCTGGCAGAGCCCAGGCTGGCTCTGCAGAATGGCCGTGCCCTTCGCTCATCCCTCCAGGCCTCACTCCCCACAGTGCCATCGTCTCAGGCTGCCCAGGCAGTTCCCCACACTCCCCAGAAAGCCAGGACAGAAGGTACAAGAAGAGGAAAGAAACAAGTTTTTCCAGGGATGCTGCGAAGCATCAGCTAAACCCAAAGCAACATAAGCTGTGGCCTTGGGAGCTCACATACATCGTCCTTCATGTGTTCTTTTGGGGGTCTGAACTCCTCATGATAAGAGCGGCCACTCGCTGGGTGAATCAGCCTAAGACAGAAATCAAGTGTCAGCAAAGTAGCCCAGTGCCAGGACAAGGTCTCCTAAACCCCACCACTCATCAGCACAGAAACATCTGCAATAGGAACCCAATTAGCCTCAATTAAGAAAAATGTCTTCTGGCTATTTCTGTACCAAGGGCCTCTTCAGATGTTTGAAAAAAACAGCTGCGCTGGGAGATTGAAAAGGGATTTTTGCTTTATGCTTTACTGGGGAAGGGGCTTTACTGGAGGTGTGAGGGTGACACAGTGCAACAGCAAACAGCGGGAGATGTCTGTGTGCCTGCACAACCGCAACTGGCCCTGGAGAGGGTGCCCAGCAGTGCCTGAACACGCATGCAGTGTCCTGTGCAAGGGAGCTCCAGAGAAGTAAGAACATGAAGACACTGGCTGTCAGACACCAGGCTTAAAGGCTGAGCTGGGTCACCAAGGATGCTGATTCACATCAGCAACCCCTATTTATAGGGCAACGAAGGGCCTCTGTTCAAGGCTGGCCCAAGCACAGGACAGCAGGCAAGGGATCAGGGTGGGAAGACTTGAACAGCGCAGAAATCAAACCAGCGCTGCAGCTAGCCCTAAACACTCCAAGAATCACATGAGAATCCAAAATTAGGATGCTCTCCCCTAAACTAGGAAACCCCACCCTGTGAACCAGGTGTTTTGGAGAGAATTACCGTCCAGTGATTCTTCGGATGAGCAAGGAGTCGGGGATGCTGAACTCAATGACGGAATCCAGCTTCTCTCTCCTCTTCTCCAGGAGCTCATCCAGCTACAACAGAAAACACCCAGCTCAGAGGGGCAGAGGCACAGCCAAGGGACCTCTGTCTCCGGGGAAGGGGGAGATGCCAGAGCGGCCCCCGAGCAGGAACTCATGTACCATTTCAGCCTGCTTCACTGTGCGCGGGAAGCCGTCCAGGAGGAAGCCGTTCTTGCAGGGAGGGGAATCAAGGTTGTTCTCAATCAGCTCCACCACCATCTCATCGCTCACCTGCAAAGAACAGGTGCATGGTCAGAAGGGACACCCTGATTTTACACCCAGCTCCCTTCAGAGCTGCTGTGCCAGCGCCCAGCCTGCACCACAGCTGTTTTACAGCCACTCCTGGGCCCAGAGGCAGCGGCCACTGCAGTACCAGGGCGAAAGCTGCGTGTTCAGACCTGCCCACACCAGGGAATCACTCTCAGCCAAGGGTGTCAACTCTAAGATATGGCTGATGTGACATTCCACGCCAGGGACACTCCAGCCTGTGCAGGGACTTGGACCAGCACAGTAACCTCACCATTACAAAGGCTGCTTTATTTCAAGGGAGACCATCAGTTTGATGACAAACTCCTTCAATTATTTTTTTTTAAACCAATTTACTAAACGGAATATCAACATAACTTTTATTTCCTGTTACTTTGTACCTTCACCCATACATTCCCCTCAGGAGGAGGCCTGGCCAGGAAGGGCAAAGCAGGTGAGTTGCTCATTGACTCTCATAAACCTTGCGTGAGGGTAAATGCCCAGCCGTTGATGACAAGCCTCGCTGGATAGTTTTTCCCATGTCACAATCTCACTGTACTGCTGGGATTAGTGCCTTTTCCACACTTGGAAAGTACTAACAGATGCTGCAGCCCAAACAATAGCTGTTTATTTGAGAGTAGCTCTCCTCAGCAGCAGCAGTGTTTCCTCCAGCACACGCAGCTGGGACCCAGCAGGACTGGGGACAGGACTGTCGCAGCACACCAACAAGAGCCCTGGAGCAGGAAGCGTAGGGGTGGGAAGCAGTTTGGGTGAAGGAACAAGTCACTTCTGCACTTTCCTGATTACCCCTTTCAGAGAAAGGGGTGCTGCTTCGTCATCGAGCATAAAAACCCCATCCTGAACACTGCTGTGCTGCCAGCCGAGTTATCGCAGAGCCAGAGTATGCTGCCAGGATATACCTGTGGAGCCACACACACACGTGGCAGATACCCCCAGCCATTCCAGATAACGTCCTTATCTTTCATAACCAGCTGGATATTGCAGGCTTGGTGTTGCAATGCAAGCTTTGAGCAAAAGCTAGAGATACGCCACGTCACTCTTCTCTTGGGGGGTCTGCAGATTCTCCATGGGGTGTTACCGGCCTATGACAGCCAGAAGCGATGCCCAAGACCTGCCCCACAGCACTTAGCTTCGGGGCAAGTTCCTGCAATTTGCTGTGCCTCAAGTTTCCCCAAGATATTTCAGTCATTTTGTCAAGATATTTAGTTCCTCAGAAAATGAATGTGTCAGAGATCCTAACTCTTGCCTCTCGGGGATCCAAAATGTCTCTTTGACACAGCATTACGCAGCACCCGCTGTAACTACCACAGCAACACCCCCAAGTCTATTTTTACCCTACAGTTATGAGCAAAGGGCATTTATGCAAGAGCTGGGACGTAGATGAACCCTCTGAACAAACTCTTCCAGCCCACAGGGGTCTGTTCAGGCATGATGCGAAGGGCCACGGGAGCCGCAGAGCGGGGCTGTAACGTCCTGCAGCTCCAAGGATAAACCTTCACCTAAAAACAGTGATGAGGAGCCACCACTCAGACTGCACCCCCTGAGTGTAAAAGCACCAGGGTGCAAAGAACCAACCCATGGACACAGGTTGCTGGTGAGCAAGGAGCGATTGTGAAGAGGAAGGTTGTTTTTACAGGATGTTTCTCCTGCAGGATAATAACAAGGAGAACCCACACTCCTGCCTTTACCCTGCAATCTGCCCCTCCTCCACTAATTGGGTTTTGTCATTGAGACTTCTAATTAAGAGGTGGAATTTGCCTACTCGCATTCCAGGTGCTACGAGACCATCTCCCCCCTCCCAGCATGACTCCCCACTACCCACCAGCTTCCCTGCATCCATCGTCTCTTTCAGCCTCTTGCCCAGCTCCGACCCCGAGGCCACCATGGCCCGCAGCATGTCCCCGGTTGCCAGGTGGCAGACGCAGTAGGTCTCGGCCAGCTTCGGAGCCTACGGGAGAGGACAGACACCGGGTGAGCTCACACCGCTCCGGGGACTGAGGCCCGGCAGGGTTTGGACCCCCCCCGCCCCAGTGGGGCCCTGTCCCCCAGAGGGATGGCCTGTGATCGGTCAGCACCTGGGAAGGCCCAACACACCACCCAGATGGCCGGGTGCTCCGGTACTAGGCCAACGGAGAAGGGGTACCGGGAGACGGGAGTGGGGGAACCGGGACAAATGGCCCCCCCCCGCGCCGCCAGGGTCCCTGGGGTCGGCGGGTCCGTGTGCNGCGCGCTCGGAGCCATGGCCGCCGCCGACTGCGCGCGCCGCCCCGCGCCCGGCCGCCAATGGCGCCGCGCGACCTGTGGGCGGGGCTTCACGGCTAGGGGGTGGGGTTTATCGTGGAGTGGGCGGGGCTACGCGAATGAAAGCGCGCCCCGACCGCAGCGAGGCATGGAATCAGGGAACGGATTGGGTTGGAGAGAGATTTGGGGTTAAGAAGAGAGAGAGGGAGACNCACACCGCTCCGGGGACTGAGGCCCGGCAGGGTTTGGACCCCCCCCGCCCCAGTGGGGCCCTGTCCCCCAGAGGGATGGCCTGTGATCGGTCAGCACCTGGGAAGGCCCAGCACACCACCCAGATGGCCGGGTGCTCCGGTACTAGGCCAACGGAGAAGGGGTACCGGGAGACGGGAGTGGGGGAACCGGGACAAATGGTCCCCCCCCCGCGCCGCCAGGGTCCCTGGGGTCGGCGGGTCCGTGTGCCCGAGCCCTTGTGGGAGAGGAATCCCGGTGCCCTCCGGAGCAGAGGCAGACCGCACGGCCCTGTCCGTCGGCGACAGAAGCGGGGCCGGACACCCGCGTCCCTCAGGCGCCGGGCCCGGCGNAGAGGGAGACAGGGACCTTAAAGGTCACCCAGTTCCGCCCCCCTGTCATGGGCAGGGGCACCTCCCTCCAGACCAGCTTGTTCAAAGCCGCGTCCAGCCTGGCCTTGCATCCCTCCAGGATCAGGGCAGTGCTTCCCCCTGGCGCTGCGTGGGCCACCAACTGCTGCGTGGGATGGGTTCCCCGCACTGCACTGCGTGGGCTGTGCATCACAGCGCTGCTGGGCACATCCAGAAGTGAGTGACCATGCTGCTGAGAGCTGGTACCCCTCTGCCCTCCTTCCCCCCTTCCTGCACGGCACAGTCCAGCGCTAGGTGCTGGGTCAGCGCACCGGGAAAACAGGCCAGGATCTCAGAGGAGACAAGTGCTTCCTTGGCCCTGGTTGCCAGGAGAGTCTATGGCAAAGCCAAGGCCACAGGGTTAAATACCAGAACCCAGCATAAGTCAGTCCCTCTCACCTCCTCAGTGGGACAGAAGCCCCTCCGCGCACAGAACATTGTTTCCTCAGTAACACCAGAGAGGGAACTGCAAATTAACAAGACGAAAAAAAAAAAAATCCCCTGCTCAGCCTGTGGTGTTTATGGGATGGAGCAGTGGAGGTGTTTCCAAGTGCACACATACAAGCAAAGCCAGGACTGATTGACCAGAAGGGGCATGACAGTGTATGGCAGAGCTGGATCGGCTGCCGGGGAACCCAGCGAAACGGGCAGCAGCACAACAGGGGCAGAATCAGTCCCTGACGTCTTCCCGACTACCTCCCACTGCCGTGTCCCAGCCAAACAGGCGCTGCTCAGCCTTTAGTCTGCAGGAAGCCTCGTTTCCCCGGCAGCAGTATTTCAGAGGTATTTTTGGCTCTCTTCCCCCCGAGGGTCCCTGCGCACTCGGTGCATGCGCGGCCACGCGTGCTCTTGCACCAGGGCCGGGCTGCAGGCGGGCCGGCAGTGCTCCGCGCCGTCAGGCTGGGGATGAGCTGCTGGTGCGGCGGGGACTCGGTGAGAACCCAGGGTGGCTGCTGGGGGTATCCCCAGCCCTGGGTGGGTGGGCGAAGGGGGGGGAATATTCCCCAAAAGGGATGAAGGATGCTCGGAAGCAGCTCAGCCAATGGGGTGGCTGGGTTTGGTTGCCATGGCCACAGTTGTAAGGCAGAGCAGGGAGGGGGGTGCTGGGATACAAGGGGTGCAGAGCCCCCCCCACCTCTGCAGGGGTAGCTGGGCCAGGGGCTGGGGCAGGCAGGGAACCGGGGCAGGAGGAACAGCCGCCGCTGGGAACAATTCATTCTCTTGGGAGACCCATGGGCATAATCTGTTTAAATGATTTCTAAGGTAATGGGGAGGGGGGACTGCGCGGGGCTGCTGGGCAAGCTGGCTTGCCTGGCACAGTGAGGATGCCTGCAGATGCTGAGTTTGGGGAATGGTGGGTGGAGGGTATCCTGCTGTCACTGCCCCTCTCCCTCACTGACCCCGTGCACTGCCTCTCCCCAGAGACCTCGGACCTTCAGCAACAGCTACACCTCAGGGTGCTGCGGGAGCTCAGCGTTCCTCGGGGGACCCCCCTGGTAGCACACCTCACCTAGTCACCCAGGAGCGAGGCGTTGGACCTTGGTAAGGAGGGGATGCCCAGGGCTCGCAGGAATGACCCACTTCATTGCTCATCCTTTCTGTGCCCAACCAGGGTGGGCTGGGAGCTGGTTAGTACTGTCTTTGGAGAGTGAAGGGTACGGTCGAATGAATTCCTCTCCTTTCCCAAGTATGAAGCTCTGAGAGCTGCAAAGCACAGTTTTTCTCCCCATTCCCCATCTCTGGAGTTTGCTGTTGGTGCTTGCTCAATGCATTGCAACACCCTGCTGCTCTGCCGTCAGTGTGGTCTTTCTCCTAGTGCCCATCCGAAATGTCATAAGTAAGTCTCTGCAGATGAGGAGCTGGCATGCAGCCCTGGGAAATGAAACCTCTGTCTCCCACTCGCTTCAGATACGAGGGGCCCTGTTCCTATAAGAGCCCTGGAGCTAGATCTGGATTATTGGAGTGGAAATGTTTCCTGCGAGCTTGTGCTAGATTTTCAGCTCCTTGGGTTATGGGATGGGCTGGAACCAGGGGAGGAGATTGTTAAAGCTGAAGCTCCGCTAAGTGTGAGAGCCAGGAAACACCGTGCAGCTTAACTTGTCCCCTTGTTCCACACCCTGTGTCACAGAAAAGATGTGAAACTGGAACCACAGCACGGATACGGGTCATCCCCAGGTCGGCCGTCATCAGTGGATGGCCTGTGCTGTGCTTTTTAGAGATGCCTCCCTTTTCATGGGGCTTGTGTGCCTGGGAAGGTGGGTCTGTGAGACTTCATCTGTTTGAAAACCACAGGGAACTTCACCCTGTGCAGCGTACAGCAGACCTCGCTACACGCCAGAGCACGAAGGGGCATGTTCTGGCGCATATAGGCCATCTGCTTTGCAGTGAACTTGGCTTTGTTGTTAGCTGTGTCGGTGCCTGAACTGCTGCTGAAGAAGACAGGGCTGCTGTGTGCCAGAACAAAGCTGAGCTGCAGAGAAACGTGTCTCCTCCCCCTGGAGACGATGCTTTAACCCACAGTAGGGCTCTCAGCTGAGGCGCGGGCTTGGGGGAGAGCAGCAGAGAGCTCTACCCAGGGCAATGCTGCCATGTACAGCCCACGGGAGGGATGGGGAGCACCTCAGGGTGCAGGCTGGGTGGTGTACACTGGTGGAACCTTCTGGACCAATTCTGGTCCAATTCTAGACCTTGTCTCAAATATTCCTTTTCTTTTTCCGGTGTGTTTCAGACTAAGAAGGAGGCTTTACCCTACTCAAGGAGGCTTTAAACTATCATTATCACATCTTGATCATGAATGGGTACTTGGACGAATCCAACTTCATGATGGTGGAGGAGGGCTTCACCAGCAGAGACCTCCTGGAGAACCTCCTCGTGGAGCTGTGCCAGGAGGTGAGGGCTGGCGGCTCTGCTGCTCCCCGGCAGCCAGCACCCCCTTGGCAGAGGCGGTCATGGAGAGGCGATGGCTGCTCACTCTGGCTTTCTCCTAGAGTAACCGGCAAGCCTTCTTTGTGGCAGACCTTGGGGACATTGTGAAGAAGCACCTGCGTTTCCTGAAAGCCTTGCCCTGTGTCAAACCCTACTTCCCAGTCAAGTGCAATGGCAGTGAAGGAGTGATACGGCTGCTGGCTGAGCTGGGGGCAGGCTTTGCCTGTACCAACAAGGTAGGGTCATGGGAGAACAACTCGGGATGAGCATCCTTTGGGCATTTACTGGACAGTGTCAGTGCTCACACTGCTTTCTCAAGTTTCCACTCACTAGATGATATTTACAGGGGCAGGAGTCTCCCTCTGCTGTCAAAACCCTCCCGACAGCCCAGAAATCCCCATCCTCTGGTGGCTCAGGCTTGTTAGTTTTGACCGACACTCCTGTCCCTGGATCTGGTGTCCTGGCTGGAAGGCTTGGCTGGTGGCAAGGCACATCCCCGGGGTACCACTGCCACGGCTGTCCAATTCTCGGTGGCTTTCAGTCTGAGCTTCAAGCTCCCTGCTCCCTCCTGCTTCTCATTTGCTCACAGCCAGATTCCCAGCGAAGATCCAAAGTTAAGCTACTTACTTGTAAGTAATTAAACAGGATGTGTTACTGGAAGGAGAAAGTGCGAAGAGTCGTGACAGCTCAGACCAGCACTGCTGCTGTCACCCCTGCTGTGGCTCACAGAGGACAAGTGAACCAAATATGCCTGCTAAACCCACTTATTTTCTCTCCTCCTGGTCTCATGCCGCTTGTAAATATCTTGCCACAACCTGCCGTGCCAGGGAAAAGTCCCCTGTGATCCCTTTGAGCTCTTGCGGATTTTCCCTGGAGAAGCCCAGGCTGCAATGCTGGCGGTTTGCCCTTCCCAATGCTGCAAGCCGGCCAAGGCACAGGGCTGGTGGCGGCCAGGTCCCGGGGATCTGCCAACATGTGTGCCATTTCCCTGCAGGCGGAGATCGCACGGGTCCAGAGCATCGGAGTCCCAGCTGACAAGATCTTCTACAGCAGCCCCTGCAAGCAGGTTGCCCACATCAGATACGCAGCCAGCCACGGTGTGCGGCTGATGGCCTTCGACAACGAGGTGGAGCTGAGCAAGGTGGCCAGGAGCCATCCTCATGCCAGGGAGGTGTCTGGCAGCACCGCTGGAATGGGGGGCTGGAGCAGGAGGTGGGGAGGTGGCTGTGGGGTGACAGAGGGCCCGAAAATGCCTCAAGACAGTGTGGCTTTGCTCTGCAGGATGTTGTTGGGTATTGCTGCTGACCCCAGCCCTTCTGCCCATCCGAGCATGACATTTGGGACCACGCTCAAGTCCTGCCGGCGCCTGCTAGAGACAGCGAAGGAGCAGGCTGTGGAAGTTGTTGGCATCAGGTACAGCGCACGGTCCTTTTTTTGTAGAGGTGCTCAGCCCACGTTAGACCGGGCTATGCAGAGCTTTGCCTTGCCGGAACAATGCAGGGGTCCATGGACCCACCAGCTGCTCTGGCTGGGAGTGACCTGGGGAGGTTGACCTTTGCTGGGACAAATCTGGGGCAGGTTTGGCCCTCAGAGAGGGTCTGGGGGACTCTGCGGGGCCAGCCAGGCAGTCTGGCTTGGGACAGTGTGTGGGAAGCGCAGAGCTGCCCCCAGTAAGTGACAGTCCGAGCGCCACGTCCCCTCGCTCTGCTCTGGGGAGGTGCGAGCCCTGCTGAAACGGGGACTGTCCCCTCAGCTTTCACCTCGGGAGCCGCGGTCTGGAGCCCCAGACCTTTGCTCAGTCTTTGGCTGCGGCGCAGCTGGCCTTTGAGATGGGCATAGAGCTGGGCTACCAGATGCACCTCCTGGACATCGGAGGGGGATTCCCCGGCACTGAGGACACCAGAGCCCGGTTCGAAGAGGTACACAGCTCCCAACGCCTGCACTCAGAAGACAGAGAGTGAGGCTGGGGGGTCTCCCCGGATCTGGCTGCTTGCAGAGCGACTGAGTAACCAAGGGGGAACATCTTCTTCCCATCCAGATGGCTGCCGTGATAAACTCTGCCTTGGACTTGTATTTCCCAGACGGCTGCGGGGTGGAGATCATTGCGAGACCCGGGCGATACTACGTCACCTCCGCCTTCACCTTCGCCACCAACATCACTGCCATGGAAGAGGTCCCCACAGAGCAGCCTGGCTCCGACGGTAGGTGGGACAGTGGGATGAGCCTCTCCATGTGCCCGAGCCCCTCTGAGACCTCTCCTTGCTCCCTCCCAGAGGAAGAACCTGGCAGCAAGAGGAGCCTCGTGTATCACCTCAGTGATGGCATCTACGGCGCCTTCAGCTGCCTGCTGTTTGACAGCCCCTGCCCCAGAGCTCAGCTCCACAAGGTGGGGGCCTGGCCCGGCGTGAGGGGACCCCAGCGGGTCCCTCGCCTTGTGCCCATCACCTCACCCAGCCCTGCCCTCCCCTGCACCTTGGCCGCCCCATGCTCCGTGCTGGAGGAGAGCGGGGCCCGTGGGGAAGAGGCCACAGTGGGGCACCAGGAAGCTGTATCCAGGCTCCATGGCTTCCTGGGGTCAGACTTCAGGGCTGGGCTGAGGGGGGTGAGCCCCCGGCCCAGGGTGCCCAGAGAAGCTGTGGCTGCCCCATCCCTGGAGGGGTTCAAGGCCAGGTTGGACGGGGCTTGGAGCAACCTGGGCTGGTGGGAGGTGTCCCTGCCCAGGGCAGGGGGGGGCACTGGGTGGGCTTTAAGGTCCCTTCCAACCCAAACCATCCCATGACTCCATGATTTGGGATGGATGGAGATGGGGCAGGGCACTGTGGCACTGCTGCACCCTCATCCCCTGCGGCCGCTCCGTCTCTCCCCCGCAGAGACCCTGCCCAGAGCCCCCCTCGCTCAGCACCAGCCTCCGGGGACCCCCAGGACACCCCGAGGACCACATCGCTGACGGCCTGGAACTGCCCCAGCTGCAGGTCGGGGACTGGCTGATTTTCGAGGACATGGGTGCCTACACCATCGCAGCCTCCGCGCCGCCTGGGAGGGGTCCCCAGCCACACGTCACCTACGCCATGTCCCGCCTGGCCTGGTAAGAGACGATCCTGTGCGAGCAGGGCGAGGGGCAGGGCTGCATCCTGTGGGAGATGTTGGCTTTCCCTCCAGCTGGGGTCTTTGCCCAAGGGAACGGGTCAAATCTGAGTCCCAGAACCTGGGATTTAGGGTACAAACCTAGCCTCGGGACAAAACTTACATTTTTTTTAAACTTGAGCCAGTTTTTCGCTGAGGAAGTGGCTTTTCATGGGCAGCTCGGCTCTGGCTCCCTTCCCGGGGCCCACCCCTCAGCATTCCATGAGGGGCTGTTCCCTTTTGCTCCCCCTCGGGTGTCTCCTGCTTTCCAGGAAAACCGTCCAGCTGTTCCAGGGAAAGCCGCTGCCAGCAGAAGATGACCGAGAGAGTGTCTGTGCCCCGCTGTCCTGCGGCTGGGAGATGGCGGAGTCGCTCTGTGTCCCCCCGGTCTTCGCTCCCCCCAGCATCATCTGAGCAGCGCCAGCGCCGGGGGGGTCACCCTGCCCTGCTCTCCCAGGGGGGGACACACAGCAAGGACTGGGAAATATGTGCCATAAATCCTGTTCCTCCTGCCCGTGCCATGTCCTGTGCGCACTGACGGGGGGTGTGTGGCACCGAGCAGGTTTGGGTTCTGTGTTTTTTTAAGATTTGTGGTAATAAAGGGGTGTCCGGCGCTACTGAGGGCGTTCTGTGGGAGGAAGCCCCCGGCTCTTCCTCCCTGCCTGGCGCCGGAGCATCAGTCTGCCATCAGCAGCTGTGTAACGAGGCTTTGCTCATTAGGGAAGGTGAGGCCATTCACCCAAAGCTTGGACGCTGTTCAGGCATCTGGAGGGACCCCTGGGATTTGGGGGAGGGTATGGGAATGGAGGGTGGGCTCTGGGATGTGGGTGTTACTGGAAGGACTGGTGCCAGAGCCCTCGTCAGCCCTAATGAAGGACCCTGCCCCTGAGGGGTCCCGCGCAGCGCTGCGGTGGGGGGAGATGGGGACCCGGAGGCCGTGAATCCGAAGAATGGGGACACTGTGAGAGCCTGGAAGCCAGGAACTGGGGGACACTGGGAGGACCCTGAGGCACCAGAGTGGAGTGTGCTGGGGGCAATGGGACACTAGGGAGATACGGGGGGCGCTGGGGCACTGGGTTGCGGACACTGGGAGGACACTGGGAGCACTGGGAGCGCCCCAGAGGCTGCCACAGTGGCCGGCAGAGGGCGCCGGGGCGCGGCGGGCGACCTCCCCTCCGTCCCGCCAGGGGGCGCTGCGGCGCCAGAGGCCGCTCGTGCCGCTCGTCTCGCTGCTCCGCCGGAGCCGCCCGGCCGTAAAGCGCGACGTAGGTGTCGCGGCTGCGGTCGCGATCGACGGCGGGCGGGGTCGGGGAAGGGCCG
>VXBO01011173.1:7544-32132 GCA_013400135.1 Rhinoptilus africanus | reverse complement strand
TGGGCCCCGCTTGGACGGAGTGGTCGGGGTGAGCATCCCCGGGGGGCTCGGTGTCCCGGACGTGGGGTGCCTGGGGACCGAGTGTCTCTGGTGTCTCCTGAGTGGGGGTGGCCAAGGGATGAGTGTCCCCTGCGTGGGGTTCCCAGTGTCCCGGTGTCCCTTCGTGGGCTGCCCAAGGGGAGAGCGTCCCAGGTGTTCCCTCTGTGGGGTGCCTGGGGGCAGAATGTCCCCACATCTGAACTGCGTGGGGTGCCCAAGGGATGAGCCACCCTGGTGTCCCCTGTGTGGGATGGCTGATGTCCCTGCGTTCCCTGCGTGGGCTGCCTGGGGGCTTAGTGTCCCTGTGTGGGTGTCCTGGGGTCCCTGTGTTGGGTGTTTGAGGGCTCAGTGTGCCTCTCTGGGCTTCCTGGGGTCCCTGCACGGGGTTTCTGGGGGCTCAGTGTCCGCTACACGGGGTGCCTGACATCCCAGCACCCCACCTCACTGCTCAGAGCATCCATCGTCCCTGTGTCCTTACCCGGGTGCCATAAGGTACATAGGGACCCACCATCCCCTGTCCCTGCTCTGCCTGCCCTGGTGTCTCCGTAGCCCCCACGGGGCCGGGCTCCCTCTCCTGGAGCCGTATCTGGGCAGGGACGATGGGCCGAGGCGCTCCCTGGGCCGGCTGTGCCGGTGCTGGTACCGGCAGTGAGTGTGCAGTTTTGATGTCAGTGGCTCATCTCTGGGAGTTGCATGCATTTCCATTATTATTATTTTCCTCCTCGCTGCAGAGATAGACTTGTCTTGGAGCCCAGATTTCAGCCCCACAGGGCTCCTCGCGCTCTGTTTTGTAAGTTTAGCAGCCAAGTCTCTTTAAAATGCGGATGGCCGAGTCGAGAGGAGCCAGGCGCTCGCGGTGCCCGTTTCCTTTTCCTTTCTGCCTGCAGAGAAAGGGAAATAATGGATTCCCCGGCTCCCCGATTCAGGGGGTGCCACTCAAACCTCCTGGAGGTGGGAGAAACGCACAGCCTCCCTCCACTTTCACAGGGAGTGGGGAATAAAAGCCTCTTCGGGTGCTTTGGACAAGGCCGAGTCACGTTATCCAGCACTTTTCCAAGTACTTGACAAACTTTTTATTAATAAAAAGCCTCTTTGATGTAGTTGGGTTGTGTGTGAAGACGCGCAGGAAACAGTGTGGTGGGTGCCAGCGGCTGGCATGCAAAGAGCTGTCGTTTGCATCAGTTTTGCTTTGTTCCAAAAATAAAATAAAATAAATGAATTACAATGCCTGCCCATGCCACCGGCCGGCAGTGCTGGGCCGGGCCAGCCCCGTGCTCTGGCTGTCGGTGCCTTCGTTGAGCAGCTGGTTTCCCCCAGGAAGGAGGGTTTTTTAGGGAATGCCTAATTTTTACAGCAGGTTATGGCACAAAGCTGGGAGTCGCTTGGAAATACCCTGCTGGGTGGTTTTTGATCTTGTTTGTGGTGCTTGTTTGGTGTAGGGGGAAATGAGTGTTTATCCTGTATAAAAAGGTTTCCTTTGCCTTCGAACTCTTCCCAGCTCCCCGTCCCACCCGTACTGGGGGGGATGGGTGGGAGCACCCAGTTTCGGTCGTTGGGCTCTGAGTTGGTGAACACATTGTCTCTTCCCCCCTTTCCCCCATTGCAGCTCCTCTAAACGCTTTGGTTTTTCTTGTCTGGAACAAGTTTTCCACTGGTTTCTCCCCTCCCCCTCTTAATCCTGCAAAAAATGGAGAGTTTTCACCGAAACATGACTGCTGGGGGCTGAGCCACGTGGGGAGACCTGTAGGGTCAGTGTCTGGCTTGTGGTGGCCACCTCGGACCCGGCACTGCTGGCACCAGCTTGTGCCATCGGAGGGCAAGGAGGACACTTGGCGCTGCCGAAGCTGGGAGCCATGGGGACAGTGTGAATGCTCTCCTGTGTTGCTATTTCTAGTAGAAAATAACCTAAAAACCCCCCAAATAGAGCAGCGGGGCCTCTGCCGTCGAGCAAGCTGGGGCAGGTCTGGAGGCAGGGAGGGTGGTGGCATGGGAAGGGTCCCGGAGCTGGCGCAGTGAGCTGCAAATCCTGCTTTTCTCTGCCGAGTAGGGGTTAACCAGCTGGCAGATCCCCGTGATTTCTTTCTTTATAAAAAAAAAACCAAACAAACCCAGCAAAACCTCCTGCTGTAGGCAGAGGAGATCTGCCGAGGTGCCGGGTAGGTGTGCTGCATTGCTGCGGTGCCAGGGTGCTGAGGAAGGAGGCTGTGCATCAGCGGCGTGGGCGCTGCGGGGGCACCCATCCCGGCAGACCCGGCTGCTGTGTGATGCTGCAGCCCAGTCCCCAGGGGGTTGGTTGAGCACGGGGATGAGAATGGGGCTCAAGGGGGCGATTTTGGGGGTGGTGAAGGCTCCGGTGCCACCTCTCAGTGCTTAGAGCATGGCAGAGCTGTGTGACTTCCCCCGTCTGTTTGCATCCTCGGGGGGCACGGCACCCTCTGGGTTGTGGTGTCCCAAACAGCACCTGGCATGTGTAGCTGGAAGGACTCCATCTCCAAGACCTTCACCAGTCTGGCCCAGTTTCCGAGGGCCACGCCAGGGAGGCATGGTGGTTTCCAGCCCCTCTTGCCTCATCGCTGAATCGTGGTGCCGTGGCACATGCCGGGACGTGCAGTGCCGCTGCCGCAGGTGAGAATGATGACTGCAGCGTGGGATTGACAGCAGAGCTTTTGGGGGCCCCTTGTGATTCTGGGACCCCAGTCAGCGGGGTCTGGGCAGAAGGGAAGTCCTGCTCTGTCCTCCTGTGGACACACGGGGCGCTGAGTGGGGTCAGCGTCCCAGCGCGGCTCTCCGCTCCCATGGCACCTGCGTCCCATGGTGTTTTGGGGGATGCTGCCCCTCGCTGTTGGAAAGCAAGAACCGGCCCGTGGCTCTGTGCTACTGCAGCCCCCAGGGATGCCAGGCAGTGCAAGGGTGCAGGCAGCGCTGCTAGGCTCCAGGTCACGCTTTTCCTGCTCAGAGAACTGTAAACATTAACTAATCAATCTTGGCAACATCCTTTCTTTTCGATAATTAACCCTTTTTGTGATCCAGGTGTAGAAATCTGGAGCTGTAGTGTCTGAGAAACCCTTTCCCACCCCAAGTACTGTCTCTGCCTGCTCCGTGGTACCCAGCATGTGCTCTGGCTTGTTTGGATTGGGACAGCATGGGATGGCTTGTCGCCTTGTCTGGCTAATCTGAGTCCAGTTAGGGTGGGAACAACCTTCCCAGGGACTGGAGGAGAGCCTGGGATGGGCAGAAGAGGTGTGAGACCCTTGGATAAATGAACCAGGGCATGCTGGACCCCTCCTTGGAGCCTTCGTGGTGGTGAGCAGCAGCCCTGGCTGTGCCCATACGGGAAGAAACTTTTTTTTTTTTTCTTTTTTCCCCTCCCACCCCTTGTCTTGTTTTCTGCTATAAGAAATGCAACTAGAGGTGTGTGGAGCCCTGCGCTGGGGTCTCAGGGCTTGAAGACCCCTTGCTGTGGGTGCTGGGTTGCTGCAGCTGAGTGGCTGTGCCAGCACAGCAGCGTGAACTTAATCCCACAAGGATAAATGTTGTTCGTGAGTGGGTTGCGTGAGGCTTCTGCGGTCTGTGAGAGCGCCGATGGGACAGGCAGTGTGGCGATGACTCCTTGCCAGGGGGGAGGAAGCCCTTCTTCCTCCTCATCGCCCAGGAGGAGGGGTGTCCAAATGCTGCTGTTGGAGTGGAGAGTCCCTGGCTTGAGCAAGCATGGGGGAAGCTGGGCTGGAAGCCATCGGGCTTTCCACCATTGGCCCGGATAACGCTGATTTTTTGGGATGCACATGGGAGTCACTGGCTTCCCTGGTACAGGATGGGGACTAGAGATCGAGGGGGGCTCAAAAAGGTGGCAGGAGCCTTGGGCTGCTCCAAGGGGTGGCCAGACCCAGGTGTCCGAGGTGGAGCCTGGGCGCATGGTGGAAGGTGCTGTTTTGCTTGTGTTTGTTTTGGCCAACAGGAGAATGAAGTTGGTGGTTTTTCAGGTGAGAGGATCCACCCCGCCTCGCCCAGCTGGCTTTCTGTGGTGGAGTCATTGCCATTGCAAGCGCCTGCTGGTGCCTCCTGGGCAGGGCTGGCCTCCTGGAGAGGCTCGTGCCTCCCCCCGCCGGCGTTCCCAGTCACAAAATCGACGGAAGCGATTGCAGTTGCCATCATCTTCCTGGCGCCCGGTTAACGAACCAGGACCACAGCTGAGCCCTGCTCGCATGTCCTGGGGCTGGTGGCCGCTTTTCCTCCTTTCCATGTACATCTGGTCCAGAGAGAAAAGCCCTAGGGAGGTGGGGGCGGTGGGTGCCTGCGCGAGGTGGCTGCATTCACGGTACCTCCCTGACAGGGTCACCTGGATGGGATGCGGCTCCTGCCAGTGTTCGATGCTGTGCCGGCAGCGAGTGCCGGAAAGCTTTGATCTCATTTCAGCAGCCAACTCACTGCCGAGCCCGGTGTTTGGAAAGGGCTCGCGCTGTTCTCTGGCTGTTCCTCTTCTCAGCACTGCCTGCATGCATTCCCGTCGGAGCCTTTTCCTTCCCGGCTCATGCTTCGGGGCGAGACAGGAGTCTTTGACCTCCGTCTGCTGGTTTCTGGCCAACCTCCTTTCCAGCCTCGTCTCGCTTCTGTCAGCTGAGTTTAGACTGCTCTGGACATACCGTGCCTGATGCCAGTGGCATGAAACCTCCCAGAGGGAAGTAGAAAAAGAGGTTTTATTTAAATTTCAAGTGTCTTAGCACCATTGTTTGAATGCCAGGGTGATAAGTCCCTTTATATGCACCTAAAACAGATAAATTCAGGCCACGGAAGCTGCAAGGGATTAATTTCCAGTTTCTCCTGTCTCCGTGTGGGGAGAAGCTGTGTTGGAGCTTGGGGTAAGTGTGGAGAAGCTCTGTGCTGGGGCTGCCGGTGCTCCTGGACAGGGTGAGGACAAGCAACAGCAAGGAGGAGGGAGGACCATGATAAAGCCATTTTTTGCACCATTGGAGTGGCCTTCCAGGGCCGTGGGCTCAGCTGGCTCCTGCCTGGGGCAGGAAGGATACACTGGGCAGTGCCGGGAAGCTGTGCATCTCCGCTCTGCCAGGGAAGACCTGGGAGGAAGAGATTTTTTGGGGGTGAGTGGATTTCTGCCGAGGTTGGGCCACAGGCAGCCATGTTGGTAGGCACTGGGGAGCAGAGCCGGCATCCAGGGTGGGATTTGTGACTGCTCAGCCTTCGGCATTGCAGTGACTCTGGTTTGAGGGGGGTGACTGGGGCGGTGTCGGTCTGAATCCATCGCTCCTCTGGGAAGGAGCACAAATACATTCTCATTAATATTCCCCAGGGATGGTTTCCATGAGCAGCCTCTGCTGTGTGCCTGTGACAGGGAGTGTGGGCAGGGCTGGCTGATGCCTGGTGCAGGCTCTGCTCACCTGGGGGGACGCAGGGACAGCAGCATTTCCTCGGGGCTGCCCCCATCGAGGTGGGACCGTGCTCCCTGAGCTCAAATCCAGCCCATCCCCGCTCCTCCCTGCGGCTTGGCCGTACCCAGGGTGCCGCTGCCTTGGGAAGCTCCGTGCTGTGGACAGATCCTGGCAACGCCAGATGAATTTTCCAGGGCAGATGAGGCAATCGCTGCCTGTGGGGTGAGGTGGCGCAGCAGTGGGTGTAATGGCACACCGGGGACGGCAGCCATGAGCAGGGCTGTGGTGGGAGTCACACAATGGTAAGGGTCAGAAGGGTCCTCTGGAGACCATCTGCTCCAGCCCCTGCCAGAGCAGGGTTACCCAGAGCAGGTCGCACAGGATGGCATCCAGGCAGGTTTGGAGTGTCTCCAGAGAAGGAAGCTCCACACCTCGCTGGGCAGCTTTGACACCCTCAAAGAAAAGAAGTTTTCATGTTCAGATGGAAGTTCCTGTGTTTCAGTTTGCCTGTTGCCAGCCACCACTGAGAAGAGTCTGGTCCCATCCTCTTGCCCCCCGCCCTTTGGCTATTGCTGGGCATTGGTGCGATCCCCTCTCAGTTGTGTCTTCTCCAGCTGAACAGCCCCAGGGCTCTCAGCCTTTCCTCAGCACAGAGATGCTCCGGTCCCCAGTCATCCTTGTAGCCTCTGCTGGACTGCCTCCAGCAGTTCCTTGTATTTCTTGAACTGGGGAGCCCAAAACTGGCCCCAGTGCTCCAGCTGTGGCCTCACCAGGGCAGAGCAGAGGGGAAGGATGACCTCCCTCCAGCTGCTGGCCATCTTCTTTTTAATACACCCCAGGAGACTGTTTGCTTTCTTGGCCACAAGGGCACATTGCTGGCTCACAGGCAACTTATTGCCCACCAGGATTCCCAGGTTCCTCTCTGTGGAACTGCTTTCTGGCAGGTCCTAATTTCTGGGGCTGTCCCCCAGGAGGTGCCTCCCTGCCCAGCATAGTTGTGTGGAGCCAGCTGTGGCGTGTCTGTGTCCCACAAACCGGCTCCTCTCTGCACTCCGATGGGTGGTTCACACCTCTCCCATGCTGTCGGAGGCTGCGGGTGGGGTGGGAACCAGCGGAGCTGCTGCTGGGTGGCAGTGGGAGAGCCAAGGGTGGAGGCAGGGTGCTGGGCTCCCCAGCAGCTCTTCCCATCTGTCCTGCCGTCAGCGATGTCCCCGGCCTGGGTGGCCCCCATCCGGCATCCCTCCTGGATGCTGACCTCGGGCTCACCCTTCTCCTTCCAAACGCTCTTTCTTGAGGTTTGCTGGAAAATCCGGATTTAACATCTCAGCATTGTCCTTGTCCGGCAGGGCTGGACCCATTGCTGGGGTTTGGGGGTGTTCAAGCAGCCTCCAGCTTGCAGAGGGAGACTGCCAAGGAGGTCCCCTGCACAGCAGCATTTGCAAAGCACGGAAGATGCTTGTGTTAATGACCCAGGAATTTTCATTTCCAAGCTCATGTTGTGGGTTTTTGTGCATCTGGATGGATTCCACCCGGCGTGGGGGCCGGGGAGGGGGATCCTCCAGCGTCAGCATCCTGAGGAGGAGATGATGTGTGGTGGGGTGGGAGGCTGGGTGATCAGATTTGGTGCATGTCTGGCCGTGAACATGGTAAAATGAGTCCTCGGATGTGATCTGAGATGTATGCCCAGCCTCTGGGTCAGATAAGCCCAGTGATTCCTGGAAGGGGAGGGCTGTTGGGCAAGATGGTTTGTGAGATTTTGAGCAAGAAGCGGGATGCTGATGCCGGCAGGAGGGCTGGCAGGACGGGCTGGGGCTCCCTTTTACTCTGATGGTGCTGGTGGGACCCTGAATCCATCGGTACTGGCAGCAGTGATACACATTGGTCTGCAACGCGTGTCTTGTGTTCATCCCTGGTCCCTGCAGCCGTGGCTTTGTGGCACTGTCAGTGCCCCTCTGTCACCCCCCCTTTATCAGTGATCTGGAGCAGTGAGTTCAGGGCAGCTGGCTGAGTGCTGCCAGAGCATAATCATGTTTCTTTCGTTGTTGTTTCCCTGTGCGTGACATGCTGCATTTCCATTTTTCATTTCCTGTTTGACCCTGTTTCCCTTTGGTGAGCCCAGGCCTCCCGGTGCTTTGCCCGGGTGCTTGCGGCCACCAGCTCTCCCTGTCCTCCTCCGCTCGCACCGCTGCCGGGGAAGCCGGCCTCCCACGCGTGATGGGTGCTGTGTTTTGCACCTCTACAGCACCTGGGAGGTGTGCTGTAGATCCAGCTCTGCCCCGTCCCGCTCCCTTCCCCTTGCTCAGCCCTTGCTGCCTCCCAGCCACTGAGCTGTGCCTTGGTCCCACTGGGATGTTTGTGCTGACTTCTGGTTGCGTCAAAAAAGGGTGTAACTTCTGTCTTGGTTTTTATTAATCGCTCTTTAGGTCCACGGTGGCCTCTCAGAAGTGCTTTTGCCATCAGCTTATTTTTCCCTGCAGGAAACTGTATACAAGGGCTCCTGTGGCAGCGAGAGTCGCCTTGACCTTGAGCAGTTTTGCTACAGGAGCCGTCCTGGTAAAACTATCCATAGGGAGCAACTGCTTTCCCTGTGGAGCAAGGCCAGGCCATCTCCCCATCGTGGCAGTCCTGCACTGTGCATGCTGCCGGCAGCTGCCCCACTACTTAATTAGCAGGAATTAGCAGCCCTGCACCACCTCCCTGGTTTTGGTACGAGGATTGCTATGAGTGATGCTGGGGACAGCTGGTGTGGCCGCGGCCATCGCAGTGTCCCTGCTGAGGGCTGGCCAGAGTGGTGATGCTGCAGCTGTGCCGGCGAGGCTCTCCTAAAATAAATGCATCCTGCATCCCAGGCTTGCTCCTGCCACTGCTGTGGGTCACACGTCTGTGCCCAGGCTCTGCCAGCATCCTTGGCATGATGTGAACTGTCCCTGCCCCACTGCTGGCGATGGTGGGGCAGGGCAGTGTGGTCCCCGGCCATGCCCCCCACTCGTATGTGCACATTGGGGAGCAAAAAAACCCCCCCGTGGGGCACTGCCCCGGGGTGAGGGTGACAGGGACAGCCATGGCGCAGGGAACTTAACTGCAGGCAGCTCCAGACACTGCACGTGGAGACATTTCATCCTCGCCGGCTGTTTGGGATGCTTCTCGTTCTTGCTGTGGAGGGCAGTTGCTGGGCTGGGAGATGCTGGGATTCCTCGGCCGGCCGGGTGTGTGGTGACTGTCCCAGGAGCTGGGGGCTTCCACCAGCACCATTGAGCCAGCTGGAGCGATCCTCTCTGCGCCAGGAATTCCTGGCGTTCCCGGCGGGGAGAAGGAGCCGGGATGCTTGTGGATGGGGTCTGGCGGAGTCAATCCTGCTTCCCTGTAACCCCCTCGGGGCGGGAGGAGGGAAGGACCCTTGTCCCCACTGCTGTGGGTTTCGGGGGGGGTCCCGCGGGAGTCCAGCTGCCTTCCCACACCCCTTTAGTGTTAGATGACGCATTGGGGAGCGGGGCAGGAGGGAGGCACCGAACCGCCTGTGACTCTGGGGTTACCCATCACTCTGGAGATACAAAGCCAGGGTGGGTGCTGCGGGGAGACCTGGGGTGCTGGGGGGGCCAGGGCTCCCTGGGAGCAGCCATTTCTCCCTCCAACCATTGTAATTTCAGAGCAACTGCCTGCTTGACGTGTCCGGTGGCCGTCCCGGCGGTGCCTGGTCTCTCCGCTTTGTTGGTAAGGGGACAATGGAGATAAATAAACTGAGGATACTGACGGTGCTGCCCATTCCCCTGTGCTGGGCTCCACTCTCCCTGATGGAGGGGACGGACATGGTGTGCCCCCCGTGTCCCCTCCATGGGGCTGTTCCTGGCTTCCTTCTCGCAGCCCCTTTGTCAGCAAGAAGCAGGGTTTTTTTCTTTTTTCTTTTTTTCTTTTTTTTTTCTTTAGAGGAAAATTCCATTGTGCTATTTTTAGTGGTGACAACTTGGCTTCTCGCAACAACTTTATTCTGCTCCCGGCTCTGCTGGTGGGCGTTGGGGGGGGGATGTCTGCGGGGTGGCAGTTGGGCTGCGGCGTACTGGCCGGCGAGGGCTGCTGTTCCAGGGGGCCACTTGCCCACAGTCGCATGGGCTCCCTCTCACTGTGGTGAACAGGCACCACCCTGCCTGCTGTGGACACACACATCCCGCGGGGCTCAGGCAGCTCCCTTTGATGGCAGCGGGCCCCTGGGGCGTCATCTCCATCCCCCTGAGCCCAGCAGTGGGTGCAGAGCAATGTAATTAGAGCATGGCGGGGGGAGCACCTTGCCACCTGACCCCACTTTCCCCCTTGGTGCTCCTTGGGTGGATTTTGGCTCCCTGGTTCCCAGGCAAACAGCTGTTGGGGGCACAAGTGGCAACTGTCCCACAGGGTTTGCTCTGCTCCACAGAAAGCGATACCTCCGGAGCACGTCTGTCCCCACGGACGTGTCCATCTGTCTGCAGGGCTACAGAGAAGCAGGGCCATGCAACCCCCTCCAGGGTCGTCCGGGTGTGCAAACTGGTTTTATAAATGTTTTTGTGGGGCATCACCATGGGATGCTGCTCACTTTGGCAACAGGAGAATCTGTGCCCCCGCCACGCAGTGAAGGAGCTGGGGATTCATGTGTTGGTACCTGTGGAAAAGAGGAATCTCCGAGACATGGGGAGCTGCCACCCCTGGTTTCTGGAGGGTGATTTAGCTCGTGCATCGTGTCCTTGCTCCGGTTTCTCTCCTCTCCCTCTGGCGAAGCTCCCCACGCCGTGCGGGTGCACTGGGATGGCTCTGGTCCGGTGCTGGCCCTGCCAGAGCCAAAACGGGCAGATCCTGCCCTGTGCGGTGGGTCTTGCTCAACCTGCTGGGATCTCTCCGGAGAGGCAGTGGGGTGACAGGAGGAGAACATGGTCTGGCACTGTGACAAGCACATTACAACACCGCTGCTACTGGTATTATTATTATTATTATTATTATTATTATTATTATTATTATTATTATTATTATTATTATTATTATTATTATTATTATTATTTATTGTTTGATTTGACAGAAGTGCTGAGAGATGCCCGGCGGACACCAGTCCTGCTGAAGGGCAGCGATGGGCAGGGCGGGCATTCGGATCCCCTTGGATCATGCTGGGCTGGTTCCTGCTGCCAAAAATTCCTTTAAAACGAGTAAATCTCCTTTTCAGCTTTGTAAGCACCTCGCTGCTAGTGTGGGGTGAGCAGGGGGCGGGGGGAGGCAGGAGGGACCCTGCTCCTGGGTTTTGCCTTGTCCTTTTTTCCAACGCTTTATGGCACTTTTTTGGTGCCTTCTCCCAAGCTGGTGTCAGAGCCACCAGGGTGGCTTTTCCCAGGAGGACGAGGACCCTGCACTCTACCCACTGACTGCATTTTCCCCGTCCTTGCCTTCAAATCTAAAAGCAGGTTGGTTTATTTTTTTTTCCTTCCCCTCCCAATTCCCTCAAACGTGCTCCTTGCTGGAAATATCCCTGGGACATACAATCCCTCAAACCTCCAGCGTGGAGGGGGGGTAAGGATGCCGGGAGCCCTAGTGGTGCGGGGCGCTTGCTGGTAGCACTGGGCTCATTTGCAAAAAGGGGGGTGGCCTTGCCCATGGGAGGTTTTCGTGTGCTTCATCAAATAAGGAAACAGGAGGGCTGTGCCGGGCTCCCGGGTGGTCAAAGGGCGACAGTGGCAAAGCCAGCGTGGGGCTGCCGAGCTGTGGGTGGTGGCTGGGGCTCGTGGGTGCCCCAATGCCGCCCAGCTGAGAAGTGGGGTGGGCTCGTCTGGAAAATGAACTTGGAGAAGTACAGGAAGTTTCTGGATGGACTCGGCACCCTGAAAGGTATTTCTTGCACTCTGCAGTGGGGGTGTGCGGCACGGAGGGACGCTGAGCTGCTCCAGCATTGCCCCCTCCAGGGGCTCCAGCAGAGTCCCACCATCTGACATTGATTGCCGATGGAGGTGAATTGAGTCTCCCGGGGACGCCAAGGAGCTGCCGGCTTCCCATGGAGGCGGCTGGGAGGGGTGGTGCTTTTCCATGTCTCCGCTTGACTTCCCTCTTTTGTCTTCTATTTGGAATTCAAGCAGTGAGGCTGGGCACAAAGTGAGTGCCGGGGCAGTAGCTAACCCAGTATTATAAGTAACGCAGGGAAGCAGGGAAGCCTGCTCTGCAAACAACCCCTGGAAAAGAAATTGAGCTCAAAATCCTGCTAAAGGGAGAGGAGGCAGCTCCTGTGGGTCTAGGGCTGATCCAGCCCTGATGAGGTTGTCTTTGCCAGCGTGGGTCCCACCAACCGTGGGTGCATGGTGGCACCTGGGTGCAGATTGGTGGGGTTTTTTTTTCCCCCCTCCTTCCTTTCCAAAACTCTTTCCCCAGTCTCTGCCTTCTTCCTCCTTGCAGGCTGTCCCTGGAGAGCCAACTGCGACACCCGATCGTGCTGCGCTGGCCCCTGGCAGGTGGCTGGAGGCCGGCAGCCATTGTCCCTGCTGCAGTCGGAGCAGCTCGGTTTACCTGGCACTCTGGCTGCAGCAGGAGGGGATGCTTCCCTCGCTTTTCCCCTCTTTTCTTTATTTTTTTTTTCCCTCCTCACTATCAGAGGAGGTTTTTGCTCCGGCACTCCCAGCCAGTCCCAGCAGACGGCTGTCGGGAATCGCCTGCTAGAAGGAAGGCAGAGAGGAAAGCAGAAAGCACCTGGGATGCTATCGTCTGTCATCTAATAATGCTCCTATTCACTCGCCCCTTTTTACAGCGTGGCTGGGCTTTACCAGCTGATCCCGCTGTATAACAAAGGTGAACCGATTCAATGTTTAATTTAGCAGGGAGCCAAGGGAGTTGTCACCCGGCGGGCTGGCAGCGTCCCCACCCTCCCGTGCCATGGCCAGGGCTGACGTGAAGGGTTAATCCCGCAGCTCCGTGGCTGACAGCTGCCCTGAGTTATCATGTCCGGGAGTAACATAATTCACTGTCTCATGCGGGTGTGTTGTCCATCATAAATTTTTCCTAAGCCTTCCTGCAGCTGGCACTGGGAATCAATGTAAAAGGAGCCCCCAGTCACTGTGTGCTGTGCTGTGCTGGTGGCTGGCTCTGTCCCACAGCCATATTTGTGTGTCGCCCCCCCCTCATTTGCAGCCCCTTGGGAGCCAGAGCACGGGTGGGTGCTGGGCTGGGGTGCCAGTGACCCCTGCTCTGTGTTTTGGGGCTGCTGCTCAAGCGCCCGCGCTCCTGCTGGGGGTTTCCGGCCCCATCTCCCGCTGCAGCTGGGCGAATTCCCCTCCTGCCTGCGGGAACGAGGTGCTGAGGAGCCGAGATGACATTATTAATAGCGTTTACAAGGTGACTGGTTGCAGGAGCTGATCTGGCAGCCTTCCCCTCTCCAGGTGCTGCCCAGCGCCCTGCCGGCAGCGCTGGCTGCCTGCACCGCCTCCTGGGTCCTGGCACCGCACTTTCTCTCTCCACTTTTGTGAGCCCGTAACGGGAACGTGAAAACAGGGGTGGCGAGTCCCCAGCAAGCCAAATCTGCAGTTTTTGGTCTGTTTCGCTGCCTCTGGCCTGAGCAATGCCGGCTTGCTGGCTGTCACCAGTTGGATTTACCGCAGCCCTTTGCGGCTTTAATTCAGAAAGCTGTGCAGGCAGGAGACGAAGGAAACAGCGGCGTGGGCAGGGGATGCTCGGGGAGGCGAGACAGCTCTGAGCGGGCACAGCCGTCCCTTTGGCACTGCTGGGGTGCTTCCCCGTGGCGTTCGAGCGCAGGAGGGGTTGTGCTCGCCTTTGCAGGCGGTTATGGTTAGCTCTGCTGTGCACGCTGACGTGGGGATGGCTGTGCCGTGCATCTGGATGTTGTGGTTTGGCATTTGCCACGTACCTAAGTGTGCTCATCAGCGCTGAAAGGAGCCCCAGCCAGCCCACCCTTGATCTGCGGGGCTGGACAAAGCTGGAGGAAAGGTAGGGTTTGTGGCTGGAGAGGTTTCTTTTCCCTTCTTTCCCCCCCGCCTCTCTCCATCTCTATTCATCTCCCTGGGGAGGTGGAGGCAGCAGATATCGGAGCTGGGAGCGTTTCATATGTAAATGCCTGTGTGTATAAGTGCAGGCCCCTGACCCCCGGCGTGGTGCCAGTATCCATTGCTGCCAGCACCGCCAGGTCTGGGTGAAGGGCTTGGATAGCATCCCAGTCCCCCGCGCCCACCAAGCTGGGATGAGGCCTGGGGATCCTGCAGGATCCCCCTCTCTGCGCTGGGGATGAAGGATGCTGCTCCGGGTCGGACCCTGTCCCAGCAGCTGGTGGGTTCGGGGGTCACGCAGCCTTTCCACACTGTCTCCATCTCAGGTTTCCTGGGATAGCATCTGTCACAGCTCTGAGGTGACAAGAGCCTTGGGCTCGGCTCAGGAAACCCATTTGATTACAAATTTATTGCCCGATTAATTTTACAGGTGACATGAGGATGGCTGGTTTCACTTTCTGAGGAATTTTTTGTTTACTTGGCAGCCAGATAAAATCCAGGATCTTCTTGGCCTTCTCCCGTGCACACCGGCTAATCTGGCTCCATCTGACCTTGTGGCTGCCACGTGCTTTCCCTGGGGCAACTGGGCTCGGATTTTCCCCATGGCTGGGCAACCACGAGTGGGTCCGAGCTTGTTCCTACCGCTTCCATGTCATGCATGTGCCCGGCTCTGCTGGGTTTCTGCTGTTAAAAAAAAAAAGAGGTTTTTATATGTAACATGCTGGTCCGGGTGCCATAGGGATGCAGAGGATCGGAGCGGGAGGCAGGAGGAGCATCCTTCCCTGCTGTGTGCCACTGGGCTGGTGCTGGAGCTGTGACACAGCTCGTCCCCGTGCACCACTGTCGCCGTTTGCTTTCGTCCCATCATATGATGGCTTCCCCAAGGAGCAGCCGGGGCCACCCAAGGTGGCTGGGTGCGATAAGAGATCCGGGGCCACCATCTGCCCTGGCCACTGCGGGCGGAGGCCCTGGTGGGTTTCGGTTCCTCCGGAACGCGGCTCTCCTGGCCTTGTCTCCCCATGCATGGGGAGGACATGAGTGGTTACTCCTGGGGAAGAGTGAGTGCTTCTCCTCTGGCATGGCCACCCTGTGAGGTGTCCCCTGGGGAGCACGACCAGCCAGGGGCGACTCGCGGGCTGTGCCATAACTGTGGATCCCCGGCGATTTACGACTCTCCCACCACAGGCTTGTGGTGCCAGAGATAGTTTTTGCTCCGGAAAGGTCCAGCTGAGCCCTGCTAAGAGCATCTGATGGGCTTGGGCCAGGCTGGTGGGATCCAGCAGACCTGGTGCTTGAACCAAGCAGGCAGAGCAATGTTAGCAACTGGATTATTTAATTTGTTTTTTAATGGGGATTAAGTTTCTCTGTGGGAGAGTGGGTCTCTAGGGAACAGAGGTTTCGGGCTCCTGCCTTCCCCTGTTTGATTTGGATTTTTTTTCCTTAATCCCAAATTCCTCTCTGCTGCTGCATGCCAAGGCTGGCCTGGCCAGGAGCTGGTGATAGCGGCTGGGATGAAACATCCTTTCGTAGCTGTGCAGTCAGGAGAAAAGACCTGTCTGAGCCTACGTCCGTGATCCCTGGGAGCGTCCATGCTCCGGGCACATTAGTGTGGAAGGACCAGGGATGCATCCAGATCACGGGCAGGCACCGGGAGCTCTGGGTGCCCTGGTCCCCAGCCCTGGCTTTCTTGGGGTGCCAGGAACTCCCGTCTCCAGTCGAA
Organism: Rhinoptilus africanus; assembly: GCA_013400135.1. Classification (NCBI taxonomy): domain Eukaryota; kingdom Metazoa; phylum Chordata; class Aves; order Charadriiformes; family Glareolidae; genus Rhinoptilus; species Rhinoptilus africanus. Next base: position 16,995 of record VXBO01011173.1, on the reverse strand, counting down.
GGGTGATGGCATTGGCTAGTGGAGCCGGCTGCCACCCCTTTGCCCACCTCCCGCACAGCGCTAATCAGGTTTCACACTGCTTAGTTTGGGACATCTAATAAGATCAGGGCTCAAGGCTGCCTGTCTGCTCTCCATTTGCGGGGGTAAAAAAGAGAATCGGTTGCTTCCTTCCCTTCAGCCTCCATTTCTAAGACGGGGCTTTGCACGTCTCCTGTACCAGGGATCTGGGGGTCCCCAAGCTGGGGGCACCGGTCAGACTCAGGGCTGCTTTGTGGGGCACAGCTGGGGGGGGTGAGGGCAGCAAAAGTGGGGACCACAGCTTCCTACTGACAGCTTGGGGCCCGTGCTTGGGCCGTAAACTCCGCTTGCCTTTTCTCTTGCTCTTTTCCACCATTATTTGCAAGGACTGGGATGAGGGGGTCCGGAGCCGGGGACTGTCAGCGTGGCTGTGCCTGGGCAGCCCAGTCGGGGGGAGCCCGGCCCAGACCCGCCCCTGCACGCATGGCGGACCCTGTGCAAACACAGCGCCCAAGCACGCCCCAGACAAAGCGCAGCCAGTTCCCACTAACCTAACGTTTTCTTATTTCTCCTGCTGCCAAGCAGCCTTCGGTTGGCGTTGGAATAACAAGCCTCTTTGCGGAGACACCGGGCCTTTTGTTAGCGGATAGAAAAGGAGTTTTGATGCTGGCGATCCCTCCACCCCCCGGCTTTCCTGCTCCCTAAGCTGCTGCAGTGGGAAGTGCAAAGCTTGGCTTTGAGGGGCTGATGAGGATCCCACCTGTGGTCCTCCCCCGGGCTTCACTGTGCCGGGACACAGCTCCGTGCCCCAGCTGGACACCCCACCCTGGGGTCCAGCTCCTCAAGAGGGGCTGGGACTTCACTTGAGGGATTCTTTCAGTATTTAGGGAGGTGATTCTGCCCTGCTCTGCGTCCAGCTTTGGAGTCCTCAGCCATGAAGTCCTTCAGGCCATGAAGATGCTGGGAGGGCTGGAGCCCCTCTGCTGTGGGGACAGGCTGAGAGAGCTGGGGGGGTTCAGCCTGCAGAAGAGAAAGCTCCAGGGAGACCCTGGAGCCCCTTCCAGTCCCTCAAGGGGCTCCAGGAAAGCTGGGGTGGGACTCTGGATCAGGGAGGAGAGCCATAGGATGAGGGGGAACAGCTTTAAAATGGAAGAGGGGAGATTGAGATATTAGGAAGAAATTCTTGGCTGTGAGGGGGCTGAGGCCCTGGCCCAGGTTGCCCAGAGAAGCTGTGGCTGCCCCATCCCTGGAGGGGTTCAAGGCCAGGTTGGACGGGGCTTGGGGCAACCTGGGCTGGGGGGGGGGTGTCCCTGCCCAGGGCAGGGGGGGGCACTGGATGGTCTTTAAGGTCCTTCCAACCCAAACCATTCTATGGTTCAGGACGGATTTGGGGCATTCCTGGTGCTCAGCCCCAGTGCAGGATGAGAGTGGATGCAGGATGCGGCAGGGCTTGGGCTGCTCTCCAGCACAGGGCTCTGCTGCTCACCTCCGCCGGGGCTTCCAACAAATCTTGTGGGGGGATTTTTTCAGTGGGTTTCAATAATTTTGTTTTTGCATGACTTTCTCTCTGCTGAGGTGCCATTGGGGGGTGTGCTGGGAATTACGGAGCAGGTGTTTACCCAGCCGCGGAGAGGGCGGCTGTGTGGAGGTGTGCGGTGTTGTCCCCATGGCTGGAGGGGCAGGGAGGGACCCGGAGATGGCATCGCCTTCCTCCTCCTCCCCCAGCCTGGGAAAGGTGCCACTTCACCGTGTCAGCACAGGCCCCTGGGAAAGCGTAGAGACGTGTGTGTCCTCTGGCACATGGGTGTGCGAGCAAGCCTTCCTCTGCGCCCAGGGCTGGGACGGTGCTGCTCGCTCCCAAAAAGCAGAAGGGTTTTCTGCCAGGAGACCTTTGCTGATCCTCCCTGCTGTGCATCCACATCCTCCTCACCTCTGGCACCGGCTTTGTCTCCTCCCTCTTGCCCAGAAGTTCAATCTGCATCAAGAGCTACCCTCGCCACTTGGATGTCTGCCTCCAACACGCAGCTCTTATCTGTGCCCTGGCACCCAGCCACTGCCCTGTCCCCATCCCCTGCTCCCCCATGCTCCCCCCTGCCCTCTCCTTGCAGGGTGATGCCGCTGAGTTGATGGTGGTTCAATGGGGTTCAGTGCTTTCCCGGAGCCCGGGGTGCATGGCCATGAGTGTCAATGGCATCATTTAATGAGCAAGCGTCGTACGGCTCCCTGCCAGCGTCCTTGGAGGGGTGACAAACCAAGGGAGGCTTCCGAGAAGTGGGAAGCGATGAAATAATGCCTGAACTGCTGTGTCAGCAAAACCCCAATGGCCTCGACAGTCATCTGGGGAGGCTGCTGGGCCGGTGGATTGATGGAAGGTTTTTAACCCTGGGAAAGAAGCAGTGAGGTCACCCACACCACCTCTCCAGCGTGATGCACTCGCTTTCGGTCTGACAGGGAGGGTTCAAAAGTCCGGGCGGTGTTGGAGAGGGTCTGAATGAGACATGTCTAGGATGGCATTGTGCGCACGTGGCTCAGCAAAGCCACCGGCTGCGTGCGAGGATCTGCCGGGGTCCGTGTTGTGGGAGGGAGGGTGTCTGGGGTCACTCCGGGGGACATGTGGAGGGGCGGGCGCCCTGAGCTGGCAGTGTTGATGTCTGTGGTTGCCCTGGGAAAGGCAATGAATCTGGGGGGCTGAAAAGTGTGCCCCACCAAGGAAAGGAGGCTGGAGCTCCATGCTGGTGCTCTGAGGACCAGGAGCTGCGAGCCCACATCCCCGCTGCTGCTACGAAAGGAAACGGTTTCCTTTTGGGGTTTTTTTGAGATTCTTGAGCCTCTGGGACCTCCTGTTGGCTCTGTCCATTCCCATCTGAGTCGGTCCCCCTGGACAGCCCTGGTTGGGATGTTGCATTCCCATAGACCCCATAACTGCTGGATTTCTACCCCTCCAGCCCGGGAGCAGGAGTTGAGGCTGAGCTGTGCTGCTGGGGAATGATTAAGCTGTGGGCAGGTGGCAGCCCAGCTCGGCTGTTTGCTTTGCAGAATGAAAACCAGCAGGAATGATGTTTGCTTCCAGCCTTACCTTGAACCATCTTATTTCTGGCCCCCACCTCCGTCTCCCAGCAGCGAGGGGTTCCTCAGGGTCCTGTCCCTCGTCCCCCCCACCGCCCCGAAGCAGCACCGGCTGCAGGGCGGCAGCTCTGGTGTGGGAAGGGAAGTCTGTCTTTTTTAAGATGTAATTCTTATTTTTGTTCCCAGACGTCTGATGGAAAGGGGAACATATCCGCTCTTATCATCAGTGCTTCCTTTCCCTGGTTCCTCAGAGCTCAGATTTTACCAGTGATGATGGCGGAGGGGGGAGTCCAAGGCTCCCCTTTCCCTCTCCCCTTGCTTTGCCGCATCCAGCCGACCTTTGGCAGTGTGTGCAGCTCCTCTGCCGAGGGATTTGCAGTTAAATATTCACTTGTGCTGCCCTCGGTGCAGAGGTTGGTCTAGGGGGGCTGGTGCAGAACAGCCCCCAGACCCTGCGCTGGAGGGGGCTGCCCTGGTTGTTACGGGTGATCCCAGCTTGAGATGACTCTGCAGGCACTGGGGGCTGATGACTTGGAGCCTCAGCCCTCGCACGGAAGCTTCTCCTGTGTTAAAACCCCTATTTGCACAAAAAACAGCGTTGGGGAGGTTGGTTTATCCAGCACCATGAGGAGCGTTGCTGCCTGGGCGGTTTCATAGTCCTAATTTTTTCAGACCTTTTGCAGCTCAGGGGTTTGGCAACGATACCGAACGAGGGGCTGATGCGGGACCCTGCTGACTTGTCTCCATCCCTCCTGGCAGGGCCACGGCTGCTCAAGGGATGATGAAAGCCAGAAGGAAATGTTTTTTAACGTGGGGAATGCACCCGCTCTGCCAGGAGCTGGAGGCACCACGGGCAGGGCCCGGCATCGGAGCCCGCCGGGTGGTGAGGGGATCGGCACCTCTGCCCGCACATGCTCGGGCGGGTGATTCACCGATGCGGAGAGGTTTTGGTTTGTGTTTTTTTTCACTTGAAGCGGAGGAGCTGGTCCCCCGGGGATGCGCTGGGCAGCACCGGGAGCTGTGACCTGCCTCGTTCCACCTTGTTTTTTAATAGCCCAGATCACAAGAAACGTCATTTTTGTTCTCTCTTTGCTTTCCCATGGCTGCTGGCGCCGCGGGCAGGGTGGAGCGAGCCCCCGCGCCCTGGCGGGGCTCTGCCTGTGCTTGCCGGCAGAAGGAGGTGTGCCGGCACGTGTGGATGTGCTCAGCAGCCAGGGCTGTGTCTTGTGAGCTGTCTGTCTGTCTCTCTGTCTGTCTGCAGCAGCGTTTGCTGCTGTTTGCAAGGAAGGCGCGATGCCACAGGTTTAGCCAAGCTTGGGGTTTTGCAGGGGGGAAAAGCCGTTTTCCTGGGGGAAACAATCCCAGCGAAGCACCGGGTTTAGGGCATGTGCTGGGGACACAGTGGCTTTGCTCGAGCACTGTGGCCCCCATCCAGCCCCCACGGAGGCCGGAGCCAAGCAGGCTCCTCACCCCACTCCAGGTGGGACCTGTCCCCAGGGGGCAGTGGGTGATGTGTGTCTGCCATTTTCCTGGGCATCCCTGATCCCAAAGCCCAGAGCCTCCTCCCCCTCCTTGGCAATTCCCAGCTGCTGCTATAAGTGACCGAGGTTTGTCCTTAAAGCTCCCAGAAAGGAGGAAAAAACAGCAGAAAGGCGAAAGCATCACAGAGGAAGCAGGTCAGGGAGCCTGGGCCCTGTACTGCAGTCACGAGTTTGTGTGTGCTCAGCACCACTATCAGACGGGCCCTTTTCCCTGCTGGGAGGAGTGAGACGTCCCCTTTTCCCTGTTGGGAGGAGTGAGACATCCCCTGCCTGGCGCGGGGTGCCCCTACTCCCCGTTGGGTGCAGAGAGGCCCCTCTCTAAAACCCCTGACGTGCTGCTTCCACATCCCCTGTGGGCGATGGGGGGTCTTTGGTGGGCTTGGCTGGGGGCACTGGTAAGGGCCCTCATCTGCCACAGGCACCGGCAGAGCCCTGAGAGATGCGTCACCCAGGGACAGTGCTGCTGGGTGTCAGCTCTGGCTCTGGCCGCCATCCCCAGCGCCATCCGGTGCCACCAGCTTCGGCGCTTCCACAGTGCCACCTGGCTGCCACCTCCCGGGGCTGGGACATGGGTCCCTGGCCGGAGTCCGTGGGGCCGCGGCTGCCTCCCGGGAGGCCACAGCACCCAGGGGACAGAGGAGCATCCCCGTGGCATCACCTGCCCTGATGCCGAGGTGGCTTCCCCCCGAGCGGTGGTGGGGATCGCGCGGGCTGTGCCCAGCTCCCGAGTGCCGCTACCCGGCAGCTTCCCCAGTCATATAAGGAGATGACGGAGCCGGCAGCGGCGTCAGAGGCTGCGTCGGCTGAGCATTACTCACCAGGGAGGCGCATGGTGGGGGGGGACTGGCCCCACCAAGCTGGGGTGACTCAGCTCCATGCGAGAGGCACGGGGGGGTCGGGGCAGTCCGTGTCCGCAAAGCCATCCCGTGGGGTACCCTAAAACCCTGGGGGAGAGAGGGAGCAGCGATGGGGGTTAACACCATTTTGGGTGATGCGCAGGGCTGGGAAATGCTGTGCAAGGCACCCTGTGAAACAAGGGGGTGCTCTGCGAGGTGGGGACTCTCCTGCCGGGGGGGCACGACCTCTTTACTCTCCAAATTCCTGCACAGGCGGGTTATGCGTGGCCTCTCCCCACCCCTTTCCTTTCTGACGGTTGAAGATGAAGTAAGCCGCCTTGCAAGGATCTAAATCGAGCTGTTTGTGTTTTGGGGCAGTTTCCATGGCGGGATGGGGGGGGTGCGTGCAGCCACATGCTACAGGCGAGCAGGGGGGGGCCGGCAGCTGCATCCGGGGCTGGGTGGCCCCCACAGCCACAAGCGGGTCACCCCAAAGCCCACCAGTGGCTCCCTGTGCCCCGGGTGGGCCACATCCAGCCGTTATCAGCATCCTGCAGCGGCGAGAGGTGGCCAGGCTGGCATGTGCCGAGTGTCTGCCGACATGGGGAGTGTGGATGGGAAAGGGGAGGGAGGACAGCATTAGACTGAGGGGGATGAAGTGGAGGACCACTGCTGTTCCTGGGGTGTCCTGCTGCAGGGGGGAGATGTATTTATAGGTATAAATATACATTATTTATATGTATGTTTGTATAATGTATTTATATATATAAATATACATTGTTTATATGTATGTTTATATATACATAAAAATATATATATTTCTAAATGGTTATATATCTTTAAAGAGGATTTTTTGCCCCAGGGCTTGTCCGTGGGGAGCAGCTCGCCGTGCTCCGTGCATTTTCCCACTCCCTCCGTGCCTGCAGCACCTGGGAATCACGGGAGCGGCTGAGTCTCCATAGGTGCCACTGGGGAAAGAGAATGGGGAAAACCAGCTCCTGCTTCCCATAGCTTTTTCCATCGGCACAAGCCAGGGCGCTAACTGCCCCACTCGGGGCCATTTATGGTGGCCTCGTGCCTGCCGACAGGTCATTACTCCTGCGGCGCTTCCCCTTTGCCTTAACAGAAAGCAGATTGCTTTAGATGAAAACTATGCCGGGATATTTTTCATCCAGGCAGGGCTGAAGCTCTGGAAAAATCTATTGCAACAGCGCCGAGCCCCGGGGTTGTTCTGTGTGTTTTCTATAAGCCCTCCTTGTTAGCCCGAGCGGCGTTAGGGGGTGGTGGGTGCAGGTTCCCCCCGCAACGATGCGGTGTTTGGGTCTATCAAGTTCTGCTCGATACGGTTTTCTTGCTGGGCCTGGCCAGCTTGTGGCTTTTGGGTTTGGGGAGCTGCTCAGGGGTTATAAACATAATTTAAATCTCTGCTTGCATCTGGACGACACCCTGGTCCTCGTTGCTTTCACCGTCCCATGCATGAACCTGGGTCCTGGCTCTCTCTGGGAGCCTTAATGGCTTTCCCCTTCGCTGCCGAGCGCTGGCAGCGGAACATCACTCTCTTGTGTGAGCCTTTCTCCGAAGGTAAAGGCAAAAAATGAGCACGTAATTCTGTACAGCTTTCTAAAGGCAAGTTTCTTGCCCCAGAAGCTGGTGGGGGGACCCAGTAGACAATGGGCTCTGAGAGCAAAACAGGAGCCTCCCACCCGGTTCGCTTGTGGTTACAACGGCAGCTGGGCCGGGGGGTAACGGCCGTGCCACGGCAGGGCTTGTTGTTCTCGGTTTCCCTGTGACGTTTCTGTGCCTCTGCTGATGGAAACGGTTCCGAAAAAGAAGCGAAACTGCTGGAGGAACGCCTTAGCACTGTGATAACCACAAATGAATGGGGCTGAGCTGCGAAGTCTCACCGTGCAGGGTGCCATGCTGGTGGCGAGTGGGGCACCCGGCCGCAGGAACGGCCAGGAGGTGGATGGAGCTCTGCCTTTCGCATTCGAGCATCCTTTGTGGGTACTTCCCTGTGGGCTCTGTGGGTGTCCTGACTATTGACTCATTTATCTCTGGGCATCCAGGGAAGGTGAGGGAAATGTGCTCCGGATACTTGACTCCCAGAAGCCCAAATTTGGTCACCTTCACTTTTTTTTGCTCTTACTGGGCAGAGATTTCTTGCGAGCAGGCTGGCGCTGGGTCCAGCCCAGGGTACCAGCCCTCAGCTGCCTGCTGCCGCTCAAATGCCACCAAAATGCTGCCCGCATCTCCCAGCCGCTCCCTGCTCCGTCCTGCCTGCCCTGCCTGTGTCAGCCAGTCTGCGGGCAGGGGGGACGCTGGCTTGTCACCCACGGGGGGAGTCGGATGGGATTTCATGCCGCTCGCAAGCCCCCCATGAGGAGCAGGGTTTTGTGGTGGTGCTGGCACAGCAGCTGCTCCTGACGATCCCCCATCGCCGCAGCCGATGTTCCAGCTGAGAATGGAAATTGAGGAGATGACGTCTCTGCTCGGCGTTCACGCAGCCAAACTTCGTCCCCCTTCAGCCGGGGCGGGGAGGAGGGGGGGGCAGTGGCAAAGTTTGGCTGTGTGAACGCCGAGGAAAGATGTTTGAGGCGGCCTGACGCTTGCGTTCTCCCTCTACCCGCCCCCCCTCACCCCCGAGTTCCCAAATCTCCCGTCCCGGCGACGCTGGTTGTCCCCAAGCCCTGCCAGCTCTGGGGACGCGTCCAGCGGGAGGCAGAGGCGCAGGCAGGAAGTTTCGGAAGTTTCTGCGGGCAGCGTCTCTGCTCCCCCCACCTCCCGGCAATGCCGGGCGCTCCAGCAGCTACCGGAGAAAGAAATTCGGAGCCAGGCTCAGGATAACGGGGCGGGAATAGGGGACGATGCCTCTTTCGGAGAGCTCCTATCTGCCACCCGCCGCCTTTGTCCTTAGCCACGTCCTGGGCATTGCCGGCGTGTTGTACTGGAGGAGCCGGAGCAGAGAAGGTAGGGGTGGCCCCCGGCATGGGGGGGAAGGCACTAAGATGGCCGGCGTGCTGCCGGCAAGGTTCGCGGCTTATTTTCCCTCCCCAGGAGCCGTGGCGGCGGCGCGGGCAGGGACAAACGTGGCTGGTGGGGAGGAGGGATGAGGACGTGGTGACAGGGATCCTCCTGGTGGCCCTGGTCCCCTTGCGGGGACAGGGGGCGGGGGGGCATAGGTTTTGGTGCCTAAATTTTGTCTCACCACCCGTTCCCAGCACACATGGGGGTAGGAGAAGCTGGGATGGGGATGTCTCGCTGCGGATGAGGCTGGTTTTTTGTCTCAGAATAAGCCCACAACACGTGGCTAGTGTTCTGCCTGCCGGGCTCCTGCCCTGGGCCGTGACAGCAGCCTCCCTGTAAGCCACCGATGCTGGGAGCTCCTCCGGCGCTGGCATGGGCTCGCTGGGCAGCCGGGGCTCACCCTGCCTCAGTTTCCCAAAATAGGGCTTGCACATGACCGCTGCCTGAGGGTGAGGATTCATTAGAGGGATATGCGATGGCTCCGGGCCCTGGACGGGAACTCGGGAGCTCCTTCTCTGTCCCGACCTCTTCCCCCTGGGATTTGTTTGTTTTGATTCCTCCCTCTTCTTTTTTTTCCAGCAGGGCTTGTTTTCTCCTGTGCCTCTGCATGGGGTTTTTTCCCCATGACCGTGACTGATTCCTGCTTTTCTTTCTCTTTGTCCATGCAAAGGAGCGGGATGGCGGAACCTGAGCAGTGCGCAGGGAGTTTTCCCCAAATACTGCTTTGGGATACGCTTCTTCCTTTTGCCCCTAAAACTATTTGGGAGAGAGATATTGAGACTGAATTGCACAAACATGCTGAAATGTGCCCTGTTACCCACTAAACCCCGCCTTGTGGCAGTTGCTCCTGTGGACCCGCTGTCTCCCATCCACTTCATTAATCTCAGTGTCCAGGCAGTGGCGTCCTGGGCCCCATCTAGGGACCTCCTGGCCATTTCCCGACACGACTGTCGCCTCCCAGTTCCC